>NMRB01001766.1:66547-107451 GCA_002633025.1 Notospermus geniculatus | reverse complement strand
GGAGCGGAGCTCCAGCATGGATGCTCCCTCCCAATCCCGAGCACCATATGATGTGTGGACATTGTGTCCAGAAAACAGCAAAACACATTTTGAATTCTGGCCTAAGGAATCGAATCTTGCGGCACTGTATCTCCACGGGACAGTATCGCAAGGTTCAGTACCTTGCGCATGAATGGCGCTTATCAAAGAGGATCGTTTCACACCTCACAGAATTTCACGATGACAACCCTGTCTTTTGTCATGAAAGACAGCTGGAGGTCATCTGGGATCTCTGTGGGGATGAAACGATCCACATTACGGAAGATGACATTCCATGGGCTCGGGAACTCCATTTGCTCAGTGCTGTATCCAGCGGGTTCCTTCAGAAATACAAAGGAAGAATTACCATCAATTATCTTCCTGAGGCAATATATTTATTGCGATGCCACAGATCTACGACTGTGGTGGAGCTTTTTTCCACACAACTGTGTCGTAATGTATTGAAGGAACTCGCGCGATCTGACAGCACTGTGCAGATGGAAAATAGATGGAGAATAGATAAAGCGGTACATGTTGTTCGGGCTTTGGTGGCTAATGCCAAATTCATAGACACACCATCCCCTCTCCCAATGTATGGACAACGAGCCATTGCGCGAAGAAGACCAGTGCAATCCTATGCCTTTGCCCCCGCTGTGACTGATGACGACGCCATGTCGATGCTGAACCTCAATTGGCTGATGAAGCTGAACTTCTCCAATCATTACCAGCAGTGGCCATCAAGCCAAGTATTCATGAAAGACACCGTAACTACACTGCAAGAAAGATTCTGAGCCATGCAGAAACGCAAGAGACGACAACAATTCAGGAAATTGTTCAACCTCTAAAGACTTTCAACCGCCAAGCCCATCACACCAGACCATCAACCATCAACCAGATCATCAACCACCAAGACCATCACACCAGACCATCAAGCACCAAGACCATCAACCGCCAAAACAACAGCCCTTGTCAGGGCCACCCAAAATAGTTAAAAGAGACCAACTGAGCAGCCTGTTTACTTGCTTGCACAAAATAAGATGTGTACTGACATGTTCATGTACACATCACAGGTCCCCAACTCATACAATAAAACCCCACCAACCAGTTTTCATGCACAAAATAAGATGTGTACTGACATGTTTATATGTACACATCACAGGTCCGTAACCCATACTATAAAGCCCCACCAACCAGTTTTCATCATATCCACCATGGAGACAGATGAAGACAGACGTATGATGTGCGACGAGGAGCTAGAGGAAGGGGAGTGTGATCCCAAGCATGCCATTCCACCAGCTGTACGAGCTACACTACACCATGTGTTATGTCAGGTCATGGATCCCAGAGTGCCCAACACAACGGTCACGTGATTCCCTTTGTTTCTAAGAACAAAAGAATTCCTTTGGCCTATTGTTCTAAGAACAATAGAATTCCTTTGGCCTATTGTTCTAAGAACAATAGAATTCCTTTGGCCTATTGTTCTAAGAACAATAGAATTCCATTGGCCTATTGTTCTAAGAACAATAGAATTCCTTCGGCCTATTGTTCTAAGAACAATAGCCATTGTTCTTAGAACAATAGCATCACGTGACCTGTCACGTGACCTTGACCTTTTCCCACCATTTTATGGAACCCCCTCGTTGGAACCCATTCAAACCACCCCGAGATTGACATGACATACTACTGCTCTGTGAAAATAAAGCGAATACCAGACGTTCGATTTTCTCCATTGATTTGACGACCGTCACAATATCATTGCCAGCATTGCCCTGCCAGTCTACAAACAACGTAAACGATACCAGAATCATTGTTTGAAGGATCACCAAGAGGACTTGATGCCCAGGTCAAATCTCCATCTGTTTCTGAAGGTGACACTATGAATATATTGACTGCATCTCTTATGAAGTGCATATTGTTACTGCATGATACGGCTGATGCATTTAACTATGGCGACGCCAACAGAATTTTTCGAAATGCCAAGTTTGAACTTCTATTGTACCATGTAGGGGGCCATACTCAGGTGTGGATGTTCCGCTTGCTAGCATATAAGAAGGCCATACTCTCTCACCCTGAGGCATTGGAATACAAATGGAACGTATGTGTTTAATACAAAGGGAGGGAAAGATAAAAACATTCCTAATGATAATCTTGTTGAAATTCACGTGAAAAAGCTGAAGGACTGTTTGAAGGCTCACGGAGCCAATGTACATGTAAACTTTGAAAATGCCAGACTGGCCACTCGCACTCTGCAACACTTGGACGAACTCGTTGAAAATCACATCGAGGACACTAAAGGTCGGGTCAGATCTGGGAAAAGGTCATCAGTTTCAAAGAAAACTGCTTTTGGCATGGGTCATCGCGGTGTTTCAAACGGAGGGGGTAATTCTAACCCTGTGAATGGCTTTAAATTCATTGACATTGAACTGTACAAGCAGTGGATTGAAAAGCAAGCTTATCTGGAAGGCCAGGGACTTAAAGATGTGAGTGTGACTACGGCCAGAGTCACGTCAGAACAAGGAGACGGCCGATTTCAATGGTAGGATGGATATCGTTGAACCCTTGGAGCCCAGGGGTACTTTCTATGGTGGGAGGACAAATGCCTCACGGCTTTATTACAAAGCCACTGAAGCGGAAAGCCTCAGGTACGTCGACGTGACGAGTTTGTACCCATACGTAAATAAATACGCCGAGAAGGAGAAGGGAAGAGGGGGTTTGCAATGAGTTTCTGAGGGAGGGACAGGAGGTCTTGGTCGGAGTACTGAGGTGGATCTTCGAGATGGTGAGAAGAGTGTGGTGGTGATGATAATGATGACGATTTGTCGATATATACCAATGCCAAAGATGAGCCGATTGTGCACGACCACTGGGATGATCAAGGACATATGGGTATTGAGCACAAAGCAAATGAGCGCAGATCTTGAGAGGTTCTGCTCAAAAAAGGTACAGAGTTAGGCTATCCCCTCCCCACAGTGTGGACCCAACATTTGAGTTTGGCAAGTTTGAGGTCACTCCATTTACACATAGGAGCTTGCTTCTAACTCATGTCCGGAGTGAAGTACCCCCAGTATTCTTAAGCCCCACAGCTATTCATTCATCCAAAAATCAAGAAACTTTTGACAGGGTGGTGTACTCAGTTACTAGGAAGTGTCCAAAGCTGAAGGAGGAAGCCATGGGATACATTACCGATGGGGAAGCTGCTTTATGCAATGCCCTCAAGTCAGCCTTACCAAGTGTAATTGGTTTGCGCTGTTTTAGGCATTTCAACTCCAACTGTAGAGAGAAGCTTACGAAAATTGGCGTTCGATCAAGGAGAGATCAGTGCTTTTTTTTAGATGTTCTGTTCGGCATAAACAGCAACAGGTTTTTTTTGACAGCATTGACCATGATAACCTTGCTTACTGCACCTTGGTTACTGCAAGGCAACTGTTTGTAAAAGTCTGTCCGAACTACTCCAGTACTGTGAACAAGTGCCTCGCGAATTTGTTGGGGTGTCGTCTCTTTATTTTTGTTGATGCGATAAACGAGGCTTCCGCAGACAAGGATGGACTGGAACGCTGTTGTCGCCGAATTTGAATTTCCCGCCAGTTCCGTGGGCTTTGTTTTGGGTCACCCTGCGTATGGTGATTGGTCTGACTGCAGCGCCACACTATGTGTTAATATTTTCGTCAAGACGGGATGGCCTTGCGGCTGTCTGTCTTTTACTACTGATTTGGCATGTTTATTGTGGATAAACTTGGTCTCATGTGGGTTGATTGTGAGTTTAAACGACCACCAACGTTCTTGAACGCGTTCCGTCAATCACTTCGTTGCTGTTTCTGTCACCTTACCTCAAATAAAGCGTTGTACCAGACGTTGGTTGTTTACAGTACGTTGATATAGCTTTTACAATCATCCTCCACAGAACACCACAGGCCAAGCAAGAACAGCGAGAAAGTGACCAAAGTGGATCAGACGGATGGCCCTCCAGAGCTGAAGGAGGTGATCATACCGCTGCAAGTGTTTTGAGCGGTGACGTTCTGAGGAAATTCAGTAATTCTCGATCCTCCTGCATTTCATGGGACTCCACACTATAAAAGAACGCGTACACCTCATCCCATACATAAATGGATCAAAGAATATTCCGCAGAATGTTTCTGGGAGGAACGCAGATGTCTTGGGTGTGGCCAGTGGGGACATACGTCAGGGGCAGCGGTGTGCAGTAAGAGAAGGTCGGGAAACGAGTGGGGAAAGGGGGAAGGACATAAAGGGTAGAGGGAGAAGGGGTGTGAAGAGGAAAATGTGAGATGGGCAGTTCAGTCATGTCAGTAATGGTCAACATGGGGGGACGGGACGAACAACAAATACTACAATGTTTACATTTGCGCTCGCAGGTGTGGATTGTTGGTAATTTGCCAGATCATGATGTTGTATTTTATGTTTACACTTTTTTACAATTTCTGTTTTGTTACATGTTACATCTACACTACATGTAGTTCGCGGTTCCATGATTAAAGCCAGGTGGTACTGCNAGAGTTTCTAATGCATTTGCCTCTCTCACATGTACATTTTGCCAAAATCGACAACTTTGGCTCCCCGCCAGCTGGAAACGCGAGACAGCGGTGCAGTTTGCCTGCCCTCAGGATACAAGGTAGCATCATAGGCTACAAGATTCTTCACTTTAAATTGAGTTATGAAAAAGTTTTACGGTTAACACAGGGGTGTTGAAAATGGGATACCACAGCCCTGATATCCATGTCCCCGCCATGCCCGCGGCGTCATTTCGATGTCGCGTTGCTCTCGTGGGCGCCGACATGATGACGTCGTGCGGCATTGTGATTGGCGTAACGCTGCACGTGATCATTTATCACGCTGCGCTCTAGCGGGACCCCGTGCCTGCAATAGTTGGTAATGGTACTAACTTTATATTCCCTCTAGCTTAATTTGAAAATCACGCACTTTAAGAGAACAACGGGACCAGAACTGGAGGTACATGTAGTTAAGAAAGACAGCAAGGCAGCCATTTGTTGTGAGTCACGAGGCCAGATTTTGTAGTTGAAACTTACAAATAAATACATCATCATCACGATATGGAAGCTCATGACTTCATCAATCGAAACCCCCCTTCCCCCATTTAAGGTCCACCTGCCAGGCCTTTCCATTTGAGGGGAGTTAAAATGTGCATGCGCCTCACAAACAATAGAAAGTCTATTGTTTGCGAGGCGCATGCACATTTTAGCGCCCCTCAAACGGAGGCCTGACTTCCTTGATACAAAAGAACAGAGGCGTGCAAAGCGAGCTACGAAGAGAGGCGACGTTTCTAAGCCGGACGCCCCAAGTTGAGGGGAAGTTGGTGTCAGACAGTTCCACAAGAGAGACGAAAGCAAGGTGTGGCGGTCGAGTTTTCCGCTGGGCCCCGTGCGCCTGCTGGGGGACACCCCGCAGGATATGTGATTGTACTGTGCGCGTCGCGCATGCGCAGATTGCTGTAAACCCCGATTTGGCAAGACGCAGGTCTTGTGCTGTCAGAGTGGAAATAAAGAGATTAATCAGTTACGTTAGTGTATTAGTTCACCAGAACCCCCTCAATCTGTGAAGGAATCCCTCGCCTTCACACAAGATCTTGCCCACTAATCGCTGATTCAATTACAAAAAGGCCATCATCGACGTTGACGATTACGCAAACTTTTGGGAGAAAAACTGGACAACAGGATTCGTAGCAATCACAACTGCCCATACATCCACCAATGAACACATGGCGACGACGAGACCTTGTGCTCGAGGACGACTCACAAAATAAAATGGTCTGCAAGCTATGGAACGATAATGCAGCACTCGTCAACACAGAGCACCTTAACAAGAGAATGAAAACTGAAAACTTGGAAGTCACCAAATACTCTGTGATCAAAGTGAATATGTTAACATACAAAATGAATATCAAAATCTGTTTTCAGAATGTCCAACAGGGTACAAATCTGTTGACGATATTGAATGGATGCACAACTTGCAGAGATTCTGTTGGCAAAGGAAAGATGCCCAAATTATCCAAGAGAAATAACATGGGATTTTACCCATGTGCTCACATGTGTGTGGGTGAATGTCCCAGAAGAACAAACTCATGACAATTGCGTGTTCATCCGTAAACACTGCTGGCAGAATGGAGAAATATGCAGTGAAGTTGGAGAGGGAGGGACACAGTTTTTTGATAACTGGGCCGCCTGGGTCTGGCACGGTGGGTCTGGAGCCTGCCTCGACGTCACGAACAACTTTGTGAAAAAGGAAGAGAAGGACCAAACCTGCTTTGGATTGGCCGTGTGGCATCTGTGGAAAGGAGTGTAAAGATGACACAGTATGTTGTGATGGTTGCAATGTTTGGTTCCATTTCAGTTGTTTACCTGCGGTAGAATATGATTTGGATGAAGTAGATCCATCCGTCGTCCGTCATCTGTGTGTCGCGAGAGTAGTGGCACGATTTGTTAGGCCTAGACTTTTCATTTTTAGTCTATGGGCGTCTGAGGTAGTTCCGCCGCGCAGGCAAATTTGATGGCTGGATTCTACGTTTAAGACAAAGAAACAAGCCTTCCTGGCGGGGAAATCGACAGGACTTAAGGATCCCACTGGAAAAGGTGAAAGATTGATTGTGCTTCCTGTCGGCAGCAAAGATGGATTTTTGGATAGGGCTAGCTTGGTTTACAGGACAAAGTAATCTCTTGATGACTATCACGGCGATATGAATGGCGAGGTCTTAAAGTGTACGTCAGCGCTACTGGATTGTTGAGGCTAGAACGGCTGTGACCCTGTATATAATGGACTGTGTTATAGGATAGGTTGGAGGCCGCTGCCCCCTTTACTTCTTCCACTGTTGACTACTTCAGGCCCTTTCTTAAGGTTTAAGGAAACCCTTCTGCCCAAGCTACCTCCCACTCAGTGATTGTGATGGACAACGCCAGCTATCACTCTGTTCTGGTTGAAAAACTCCCAACCTCAGGCATGTCAGGGTCTCTGAAGAAAACCATGCAGGACTGGCTCACCAAACATGACATTCCATGGGAACAAAACACAACAAACTAGTAGAAATTGGCAGGCGGGTGCAGCGAATCGGATTTTACTTTGCTTGGCGAATGAATGTCATCGTTTCAATGAAATACATGTATTGACCAATCAGGGATAGATGACTAACAGCCAATCAAAACTAAGGATGGCCTCTACGGAAAGCCACTTGGAAGGAGAAGGCAGGCTACATCAGAACTGGAGCTGATGCACAGGCAGGACCTTGGAATTGTAATCATTTCCTACATTTGTAGTTTCTTTAGGCCTACTGTTGCCTCCTTAAATCGGCGAATCCACTGACAGACACGATTTTGGCTTGTGACGGGGTTGTGATCCCTTACAATCACCTTATAAGGACTTCCGATTGCCATATAAGAGGCTCGCAACCCCGCCTGAAGCCAAAATCGCATCAGTGGATTCGCCGCTTAAGAAGTGTATGAATGATGATGATTTGGCATTTCATGATTTAAATTCATAAACGCCGCAGAAGTTGATCTTCCCCTCCTTGCCCCATTTAATCAAATGTGGAAGAAAAATTAATAAAGTAATCGGCAGGTTACATATGTCCAACCACAAGATGAATCCAGACTCGGTACTTGATGAAGAAAAGAATGGCAGGGGAACAAGCATTTTCTTGGCTGGCAAAATTCAAGAAGGTGGTGAATAGTATGGTCCATCATCTTTTAGAGGTTACTTATCAAGCGTTACTTAGAGGTGTTGCAAGGGGTTGGACGAAGACAAGTTGCCACTCTATGTTGGAGATTTGGGGTGTGCAGTGCTTTAAACCACAAACTTTCTGTGCACACCAAAGGAAGTTCCTGAATCAAGCTGTTCACAATGTATGGTAGGATGAGGTGATCACTGTTATGTCGAACCTCGATGAAGTGGTCCAAAGATGTGATTCCATTGGCCACTGCGCCAAATACGGAAGTTACAGTTTGCACGATGAAGAAACCAATGCTATTATCTGCACGTTCCGAATGGAGTATCCAAACTTGAAAATTGGGTTTGCAATATTTGGGGCCTGGCTAGATCAAGAGTGTTTCGAGGAGGTGTCATGGCGGCATGTACTATTTTTAGAAAAGCACATGGCCTGCTGACAGTGATGCGTATCATGTGACCGATAAAATGCGATGGCGGCTTGGTTGAGTTATTTTGCCGAGTCCCAAAATGATTTGAGTGGCATTGTTCGTGTCAGCAGTGCCGACGAACCCATCAAAGAAATTAATGAGCTGATAAGGTGTTATGAAATAGCGACGAAGTCGAGTTTTGTGAGCTACTGGCACCAGGGGTCATCCTTTGGAAAGAGGACAGCTGGTAAGCAATGCCCAAACATGGGCGGCCAAAGACTGAACATTATGCCCTCTCAATTTGAGCCGGAGTATGACAGTGACGACCCGGCGTTGTTGGAGACGGCAATGGAGGCCTAGAAGTGATGTCACAAAATCGTTAATATTATCAGTAAATAAAGCACGTGGGTTGCATAGCGCGATGCGTCAATGAAAGAAAATGACAGAAACGCCGAAAAAAACGTATGTTGGTGGGGGTACGGTACAGGGTATGTGCCGTTTCTGTTCCAAAGTGGACAATAAAGCATACAGAAAAGAATCCATGGGTATGATAAACATGGCAAAGGAAAGTCTCAAGAGGACATTATCTTATAATTATATCTTTACCACATGATGACGGCAGTGCCAGTGGAGTGCCTGACTATGTTTGTAGGGTACATGTATGTCACAGAAAATCAAGTAATTTCTATGAATTTCTGGCTTCTGCCAGAGAGACAATGGAGAGTTATAAGCTCAGGAGCCAAATTAGTGTAACAAAGAGGAGTCTGCTGTCACACCCACAGCAAGTGGCGAAGACCACATGGTGATATCACCATGGACTCCCCCCCTCCCTCCCAGCAGAGGTTGTGCCAACCCCTTGGCACGCCACTTCCAGGGTAAAACAGACATCTCCGTGTTGGCCTTGAGCGTCCTAGGTGGCGGTGCAGCAGACACAGTGGCAAAGGCTCTTCCAAAGTGCTTAAAGAGGAAGAAGAAGCGGGCCCCTAGCTCTGACGATGAGGACGGCGATAATGAAGGGCCAAAGCCCGTCACAAAAAGGCTGCCGTCCGGCCATGCATGATTCGTCAACTCCCCAACTATGGGTGAGGGTTGCCCGGGAGGTCGTCCTCCCCCGTTACCTTACCCGCCACTGGCAGGCTTTCCTGGAATCTGATGAAGAATGGTCCATCCACAGTGACTCATGTGTCAGAGACTTCTTTTTCCCAGTCGTCTTCTTTTTCCCAGTCGTCGTCTACCATCATGACCATGTATACATGTTTGGAATACATGCAATAAATGCTGGGCAATAAATGTTAAAGACGATCATCAATGCGGCAAGATTTTGGATTCGGAAGATGACGACAATGAAACCACTGTGCCCCAGTTTTCACCTCGCTCCTGATGTGGGAGGCCCTTCGAGGACCATTGCTCATTGCCAATCAGACATTAAGCCCAGGTCACACTGTGGCGACTTAGGCGGGCGAATCCCCGCGAACTAGAATGAAATGAAACTATAATTGTGTGGTGGTTTAAGTATGAGAAGGACTGAGTCAGTGATCAGGACAGTGACTGTATTGCGCAGAAAAAGTCCATGGAAACAGAGTCCAGGCATGGATGTCGCATTCACGAGTTTACCCTCCACGCTGTGGTACCAGTATTTGGTTTATGTTGTGTAGCTGGATGATGGAGGCTTACACAGTTATCTGAGGTTTTGTAACATTTATAATCATTTGTGTATCATTAAATTGTTTGTTTTATTGACTTGGGAGTAGTAGTTGTTTTCTACTTGACACCAGGCAAGGTGTCATAACAATAGGTGTGAACCACGACACTAAAGTGTTTTCAAATGTGAGTATTCCATTCCCTAATTCAATAGCAGGACACCACTCCCAGCTGCAAGATGTGTGAACGAAAGGAAGCAGACCCCCACGAGGCACGAGGAAAGACTGCAAGTTTAGTTTAGGAGAAGAGATTTTATCTCTTAAGAGAAGACCAGTTACGAATGCAGGTAAAATGATATTTCTGTGCATTGATTGAATTTTTGGTCTTCCCACCTGACATTATTTCAGGAGGACTGAGGTGAGGACTCACAAAAAATCAAATACCGTGTTATGCTATCCCCTAACTTTATAAACGTTTTAAAAAGTACGTTCAACTAGGACTAATATACAGACGAAGGAAACCATTCCAAGCGGAAAAACTTCGTTGCCAAGGAGAAATCATCCGTGAGAGAAGATGGACAATTGGAGATGTCACTGCCATGGGAAGGATGACTCCAGGATGCCGAACAACAGAACCATAGCAGTCAAGAGACTTGCTCAACTTAAGGCCAGGCTGATGAAGGACCCAAAGTTCCGTGACGCCTATGCAAGGGCGATGGATGACATGTTGAAGAGTGTATATGCGGAGAAGGTGCATAAGGAAGAGATGGAACTTAATGATGGAACCGTGTGGTACATCCCACATCATGGGGTGTACCATCCAGTGAAGCGTGCTTCTGCGACGCGAGGCCCCAGTTTCTGTGTACAATATGTTTTATTCTTGTTGATAAAATATTTCATATGCGGCTAAAATGATATCATCTCATAACTTTTTCAGAGACAGAGAATGCAAGTGCTAAAGCGCTGCCAAAGGCTGGCATGATTCCTACTGATGTGGCAGAAAAACATGAGGTATGTATAACTGTGATTTCATAAAACGGAATGTCTCCCACCCCATTAACACAGGGGTTTCTGCTGTACTGAAGATATTCAACATAATTTGGGTTGACTGGTTGAGGGAAAAATATTTCACTCGCCCTATTTACTTCAAGTGTCAGTCTCAGAATGTGTGTGTTGAGTCTCTAAAAAGATCATAATTGTCTGGCATCTGGGATATACATCAGCTGGAAAATCAAAGAATCCCACTGGCAGATGAATGTTCCAGTTTATAATTGCTTAAGGCCCGTTTACACATGCAACTTTTCATATGCAACTTCATGCAACTTGTTGCATAAACCTGATGAGACCAAAAAGTTTCATAAAAGTTGCATGTGTAAACGGGCATGCAACTTGTTGCAACTCGATCACGCTGGATGTTGCATCGATTTTTCTATGTGTAAACCGTCCCAGGAAGTTTGCAACAAGTTGCAAGTTGCTGCAACTTGCAACTTGGTGCAAACTAGTGTAAACCGCCCTTTACATGCTGTATAGATACATCGGCTGCCCATTACAGGTGATCTGATCGAATTGTGACAATTTCTGGATGTGTCACTCGCAGCATCTCAGGACATCTTAATTCTCCTTCCCAAGATGGATGGAGCAAATTGTCAGAGGTTGTTTTCACTACCGTGACGCTATTCAACAAAAGAAGAGGAGGGGAAGTTGCAAAAATGAACCTGAAGTGCTTTGTTGACAAACCATCATGGAACAAGCTGGGAAACGAAGATAACAAAAAGATGTCGCTGTCTGCACTATAGAACAGAAGCTAGTGAAAGGCCTTGATATGGTAGAATTGCCCTGGAAAATAGAACCAGAAGGTGTCACTTCTACTTAAACAAGAGTAGGTTACAGCCATGGAACTATTGAGAGAAAAGAGGGCTGCCTGTGCCGTGGATAGTGAATACTTCTTTACAGTTCCAGGAAAAAACACTCACCTTGTCGAATGGAATGTTTTATGAATGATGCCGCGAAAAATGCACACTGCAAGAGGCCAGACTTGATATCAACAACAAGGCTACGTCAATACACAGCTACAGTGGGTTTCAGATATTGGGGCTGAAGTCAGGAGAACTTGAGTGGCTCAGCAACCACCTTGGCCATACGGTAGATATTCATAAGGAATCCTACAGATTGCAGGAATGAACTGTTGAAATGGCGAAAGATCCTTCTTGCCATTGACGGTGGGAAGATAGGCCAGTTCAAGGGGAAGTTCCTCAGCGACATCAATCTTGACAATATTGAACTTCCCGGAGGAAAAGACAGTGATGACGATGACGATGGAGACAGCAAAGATGATGGTGTCGTATTCGCTATTTGTTTACACGAGGAAGTNCTGAATCTGATGATGAAGAATTCTTTCCAAAGAGTCCAATATTCTATAAGCAGCATCGAGGGTGGACTTCTGAGGAGGAGGACTGGGACAGTGATGAGACATTGTGCCCTTGCTGTTATAGAGACCATGCAGCCAGCAATTATCATCCTAGGGACAAGTACCGACATATCCAGCGCTGGCGTTGTGGCTGATGGGGCTGTCATCGGGAGGATGGCCTCTGTGAAGGACCATCATGACAATGAAGGGACTACATTACATTTTGAATGTGTGTCTTATCTTACTTTAAATTTTTTTCAGGTTGCATAGGTTGCCAAACACTTCCTCCAAGATAGGCGCTATATATTAGCTTATGGATAATTTTTCCCACCAAGATCGTGTGGAACATAAAGATGCATTATCGCATCTTTGCAGACTGTGTGGTCTGCGCCTGGACCGTTGTGCGAAGCCAGGTAAGACCCCCAAATTGATTTTCAAGGCTTTCAATACTGATGTGGAAGAGGATGATGCTTTTATTATTCCAACTTGTATTTGCGACATTTGTCGAAGAAAATTGTAGAAGTGGAAGGGCAAAAATCAGAGGAGGAAGAAAGAACAGAGTATTAACATCAGTGTCGCATCTTTTTCTGCTCAAACTTTGGAGGAACCCTGTGGAATCTGTGATACCACTACCACAGATGAAACCTTGGAGGAAAATGATGAAAATGATGATGTGCTAAAAAAATGTCCCATTTTGTTTCCTTTATTGAAAGTTTTCATGCAGACATGTGTTCAGCAGACAGTTCGGTGGTATTCCAACTATCCAAGTCAAACTTCCAGATCAATGTCAAGATTTTAATTCGTAGGGAAGGGTGGACATGGTGGAAAGTGTTAAAAAGGAGAAGGATGTGTCAAATTTTTCCTCATTTTCTACCATGTCACCAGTTCTTGACTGTGATTCCCTTTCATCGCTTCTACAATGCATTTCAAACAGTAGCATTTGCCATGGTAATACAGGATTTGAAGAACTTTGTCGTTCAAAGGGCAACTCTCCTGTCATTTTTAATTCTGTTGTTGGGACTGAAGTTTCCGGGGAAGTTTCTCCCGGTGTTATTCGGCATATCCACTGCAAGATGTTGGTGATGAATGGAGGCATCTGTGAGGTTTGTCGGTTTTATGCCTCAAATCTCACAGTTTTGTCCAAGCAGGGACCTTCCACTATATCTGCCTCCTCACATGCCAGGAATGACCAGATGCCCAGCGCAAAATTATTAGAGAAATTAGCATCTTGCCGGGATGAGAGCCAGTAGTACAAGAGAAAGACAGCTGCTCTGGAAGAAGAAATCAAATTTAGAATCGGAGTTGAGTCTGTGAAAGTTGGAGAATCAGCCAGCGAGGATCTGCAATCAATTATCAAAACAGAGTCATCTTTTTTGATGAGTTGCCCACTGGTTCTCCTCAGCAAAAAAGTTATGCTGGCATCCCGTCTTTATTTGCTGGCGCATTGCACTTCAACTGCACTACTTTTCAAGACATACATAATATGTTCATAGCACTATTATGTTACAGGTCACATCATTTTAGGCCTAGGCTATCATTTTGTGAAGTTTCAAAAAGCATCCGCTTCCAGCGTCTCTTCTAGCGTCACCTCTAATGTTATATAACTTCTCCGTGTCGAACGGCTAAAATTAAGACTCAAGCCATCTTCAGGACAATGACCTGTTGTCATTGAAGCGCCGCTTCCTCACGTTTCAGAGACCTTTTAGTTTCCGATCTCGATGTAACCTTTGTTGAAGCACGGTTCAACGTAAGTCTTTGTCACCACTCTAGCAGTGATTAATTAAACTTTTGGGACCTCACTTGTCCAGTACATCCAATTATATAAATAAAATAAGCACCACATCACTCTAATCTACCTCTCCTCTCCATCCATATACAGGTTCACGACAAGTCAAGACAACACATAGACACCCCATTACATAATAGCACATGCCTTTCTTAAACATGCAGTACAATCTCTGTCATCTTCTTTCCCAGATGTCCTAGTACAACAAAAACACACCTCGCAGTGCCTGACAATTATCGCACAGCTGAAAAAAGCCAAAGATAACATTGAGAAGGACCTTGCCGTCATACAGGTAAAGCTCCATAGAGGCCAGCATGCTGAATAAGTCAAGGAACATCTGCCTGCTGTAACAGACAATGCAGAGCAAACCCTGGACAAGATAATTACGCAGCTTCAAACGATGAAGGCCCAATTGTCAGAGGAAGCTCGCTCCAACCCAAACCAGGACGAAGTAGCTGTCATTTTCTCCTCACAAGATAGATGGCGCACCACCACATAATCGAGACACTGTTGTTCATCCTACGTAAACAAAGATTACGCGGGGCACGGGATGAACCATTTGTCATCAGCAGGAGTGAGCAAAAGCCCAAACAGAGATGTCAGCAGTTACTTCAAAATGGTATCAAAGACCAGCTGGCAAGAAGTGGCAGAAAGATCATTATGGGACCATTCTCGGTCGAAGAACTCTGATCGCATCACATGGAGGGAACTGCATTCGTTTGAAATACAGTCAGATAGACGGAAAGATGACAGCTGATTCCCCTCACTCACTGCAAGGGAAACACGAGGAAGCAGATACCCTAAGCCTTCCATGCTGCCAACGTGGCTGGGAGTGTGCTTGTCCGAGCCTCGGACATTGATGTGATTCTTGAACATGCTAGGTCGCAATATCCGGAAAGGATAAACACTACAGCCAGTTATCATGGACTGTGGCACTGGAAGCAACCGCCGATACATTGATGTCACACCCATCGCCAATGCCCTTGAAACAAAGCAACCAGGATTCCAGCAGCATTGTCTGTATTCTCCTTCAGAAACCAGGCAAAAGTCCTAGAGAAGGCATCCAGGAAGAAACACCGCCAGCACTGTTGCCTTTGCTCTTTGTATGGGAAGGAATGATTTTATACCCAAACTCCATGGCATTTCACACGAAAAACCTTTGATGTCAATTTTCAAGACCGAACAACTGCCACAGCAGAATTGACACGGAAACAACAAATGAGACATGGGAATATCAGAGTGGCTTTCTTCACTGGTATAGACACAAACTATTCAGGAGAATCATCATTGACAGCGCAGCCTCAAAGTACAGCTCAGCAAGTAGTGCAGAGTACTTCTAAAGGTACCGACTTCCCCGTGAAAGATGGCTGGAAGAAAACCATCCCGAAAGAAGATCAGCGCTGGATCTCTAACGCCCTATTCAGGTGGTCGGAGAAAGGCAGTGCTGAGCTGGATGACACCAAAATTGATGGGATGTGGTTTTACCCACCAAAGCCTGCCCTCGTCCCAAGCCATCCACCGAAAGTAGATCGCTACTTTGCTTCCAGGCTCTTCTTGTGGATGCCCAGAAGGATGCTGAAAGTAAGTCTGGTATGCCCTAAAGAGGGATGCAGCGCCAAGCTTACAAGTGGAGGGCTATATCAGAGAGTCCGTCGTGTCTACGACATCCAGGATACGTACCTCATGGCTTCAGAGAACTTGGAGTGTAGCAGGTTAGTGATTAGAATCTTCAGTCATTTTGCTTAGGAACTCGGAATCAAAAAGTTGTTGGCATTGTTTGGTCAAATCTGCAGCCATAAAAGGTTAAAAAGCAAAAAATCCCCCCCCCGACTTCCACAATCCAAATACATGTATGACCCCAAGAGCTTCCAGAGTTACCCCTGGGCAGATCAGGTGTTATGGGATTAATTTCATTTTTCAGTAATTTTATCCTTTTCCCATTCTCATTGCAGGTGTAAATCAAAGTTTACATCTTGGAGCTCCGAGATAATCAGTCAGCTGGACATTGCCCATCAAATGCTGTTTCCGGCCGTGCTCTCCACACATTACTGCTCCACTGCTGACCTCCACTGAAGTGACCCGCAGCCAGGGTTATTACCGGAAAAATAAGGGAGGTCCGACAAGGAAATATATCAAACGGAGAGAGCACAAGACATGCACCAAATGTGGCCAACAACGGGATGCAACCACTGGCCACAAGCAATATTACGGCCAGTGGTATTGCCCTGTAACAGCAACCCAAACAGTGGAAGAATGGTTGGCTACTGCCAAGGAGAAGCGAAAGAAGTGAGATTCCAACTACAACTAAACCCAACTATTACTAAACCCAACTACATGTACGACTGATCCCAACTACAACTAATCCAAACATTGACTAATCCCATCTTTGACTAATCCCAGCAACGACTAAACCCAGCAACAAAGAAGAAGTGATGATATGAACAATAACCAACAGCTGATCGGTAGAAAAATGATCCCACTGCCTCAGTACGAGGGTTGTTTGTTGCAAGAACTTTGATTTGAAAAGTTCGGGCTGGACAGTGGTCGCAAGTCATGGAGATGGCCAGAAGCTGGGAACTCTGATAGGACTAGGAGCCACCACAACTAATTAGGTGGCAGCACTGCATTTACATGTACAGCTTTATCATTTGAGAATAGAATGCTTGGAAAACAATTTATAAAAATAACTTCAGGAATCAAATGACAGTATGGTGAAGAAGAAGCAGCAACAAGATTACAGCTGAATTTCCTAAGAGAAAGACACCAAGATCTTCAGGAAGCACTCCTCAGGCAAAGTGATAAGGAAAGAAGATGTTTAACCAGTATGTTAACTTGCTTTATGAAGCTGCCATGATGGATGAACGTTTTTGTGTGGGTGTGTGGGTGTAACGCCTGTCATGGTATTTAGGGGGGGGGGGGAGTTGGTCAATTTTCATCATAAAATCTTAAAAAGCCAATAATATCGAAATCACCATCATCAGCATCATGAAACACTTTGATGTAAGAGACTTTCGCGAAGAAGAGGATTGGACGTTCGATGCATCACCGCCTTACATTGAACCGGCAACAATAGTGAATGTCACATACCAGGCGTACGAACATATTGTGCTGCGTCACACAACCAGCCAATGGACAGGGAATGGAAGAAAACCCTCTTTTTTCAAGATATTTCCATGTTTCTCCGAGGTGCAGGGGCTTGCCAACTACCTACAACACCATGGCCAAATGAACCTCAACGGATACTTTACCTGTACTGGCGAGATTCCGGAAGATGTCCTGGGATATCGGGACGCAAGACAGTTTAAAGCCGTCTTCAGCCTGAACCGATTCAAAGACGAGCACATTGACGTCTTCGAACTCGTCACCCTATATCCAGTGACGGAGTGAAGAAACAAGTTCATCACAAGTTCCCCACTACGGCCCTTCTCAGGGCCACAATATGATTAAGAGAGACCAATGTGTGAATGTGTGTCTTATCTTAAATTTTTTTCAGGTTGCCTAGATTACCAAACACTTCCTCCAAGATAGGCGCTATATTAGCTTATGGATAATTTTTCCCACCAAGATCTTGTGGAACATAAAGATGCATTATCGCATCTTTGCAGACTGTGTGGTCTGCGCCTGGACCGTTGTGCGAAGCCAGGTAAGACCCCAAAATTTGCAGTCAGCAAATTGATTTTCAAGGCTTTCAATACTGATGTGGAAGAGGATGATGCTTTTATTTGTTGGGAAGAATTGTAATATTTTTTAGACTTATTTCGTACAGTGTATATGTAATTAGAATTGTAGTTTGTAAGATTTAACACAAACATCTGGAAAGATTCGTTAGCTCGATGTTTACCACCCATTATGTAATTTTTGTACCAAACCCTTCAATCTCCCAGATGATGTTTATAGAAAGCGTTAGGATTAAGCGTTCACAGAAAATATCCCGTTGCCTGGCTTTGTGGGGTGTCTATAAAACGAAGACCTAAGACCTTCGACCCACTATAAAACAAAGACCCTGGTAGCTATAGTATAAAACACAGACCCTACTAGAAAACGAAGACCCTGGTAGCTATAAAACGCAGACCCTACTAGAAAACGAAGACCCTGGTGACTATAAAACGCAGACCCTATACTAGAAAACGAAGACCCTGGTAGCTATAAAACACAGACCCTACTAGAAAACGAAGACCCTGGTGACTATAAAACGCAGACCCTACTAGAAAATTCTTGTAGATTGATGGAAATGCTGTAAATTTTCCCCGTGCATACATGTATTTCCTTTACACCCATCCTGTAGGAGGGCGACGCCTGATTGGATTTTGGTGAATTTTTCAGGAAAGTGGCGCCTTGATTAGTGTAAGATGCCTGTAAAATTTGAAGGGTGAACATTTCAATATGTTTTATGAATTTTTACCGGGGTCTTCCTTTTTTACCTCTGTCTGAAACTTTGTATAATCAGGTGGGGAAGAACCTACGGAATGAATTGCGAAAAAACATACGTATAGGCTACGAAGTAATGTCCTTGAGATCTTAAGAGTGTTCTGGTTGCGCTTGCTAAGGGAATATGACTAATGTTTCTCCTGCACCCAACCACATATTGGTATAGACATCAGAGTAGGTGAACAGAGTAAGATCCTCAGTTCAGGGGTGCAGCCATCTGTATGATCAAATACCTTAAATAAAGTGAGAACAAGGACTCACAGTGACCATAAATTGATTTGTCAAACACACTGACAAAAAGTCCATGCTGATGAAAAGACAATGGTACATATTTGTAACCAGTGTTAGTTGTTGGTTAACACAAATTTCACAGGTAGCCTACATGAGGACAGGACAGAAAGTCATTCACAAGCCAATAATGAACTTTGCTTTTCAATTATAAATATGTTATCTTTGATTCCGGGCTTTGATTTAGCTTTAGAATTTTCGGCTGTAAAGGACAAAGGATACGACATCACGCTGCTCGAAAATCGTGTAAATGGATTCTTAGCCTTTGGGTTTCAAATATTTTTTCTAGACAGCTGTTGGTCAAACTTCAATGTGATATGGCGTATCCCACGAAATTCATTTTCTAGTAGGGTCTGCGTTTTATAGTCACCAGGGTCTTCGTTTTCTAGTTGGGTCTGCGTTTTATAGCTACCAGGGTCTTCGTTTTCTAGTAGGGTCTGCGTTTTATAGCTACCAGGGTCTTCGTTTTCTAGTGGGGTCTGCATTTTATAGTCACCAGGGTCTTTGTTTTATAGTGGGTCTAAGGTCTTAGGTCTTCGTTTTATATACACCGGGCTTTGTGGTGTTTATAAATCATTGTAATAGCAGACTTCCTGGAGCCTCCTTAAGACACTTCCAGAGAACACCATGTTTACGGTACATAGCTGGCTAGCCCAGGCCTCCTAATGAGCTGACTCTGTTTATAGCCCTTCTAGCAGTATTGTGGTGTAATATTATGCAACTTCAACTTCCTTGTATCAGTAGAATATTGTAGTAGGTTTGGTAGAGAGGCAGAAACAGTTGAGAATTCGAAGAGTCCACATCGATCATCGTTATAGTCAGAACTAGAGAAACATTCAAACAGACCACATCGTGTAATATAATCGCCATCGTCAATAGTTAATAAATTCGTGATAGAAATAGACATCGAAATTCATCGTCATTTACAGTCCTCTCAAACATCGCAGGAACAAAGATGATGCTTTTATTTTTCCAACTTGTATTTGCGACATTTGTTGAAGAAAAATGTCGAAGTGGAAGGGCAAAAATCAGAGGAGGAAGAAAGATTGAAATCAATCATAACTTCCTTCATATTTACCACAGGTTGATAATTCTGGTGCCTAGACATAGGTTTTGGAGGTCAGGGAATCCAATAAGAGTAATATATTACGTAACTGTAAATCCAAGATGGCTGCCGTTACGTGAACTCCATTCATAACTTCTTTCATATTCACCATACAATGATTATTTTGCTGTCTAGACATAGGGTTTGGAGTTCAAGGGATCCATTAAGACTACTTCCCTTGTCAGAATACATCTCCGACAATCAAATATGGCGTCCAAGATGGCCGCCATTACATGACACTGGTCATAACTTCTTTCATATTGAACATAGGCTGATAATTTTGGTGTCTACACGTATGTTCTGGGGGTCAAGGAATCCATTGAAACCAAATAGAAGGTTGTGAGTCATTATTCAATTCACATGTTTTAACATAGTGTAGTGTAGTCAATTCTAGATTTACCTGTTTCTAACCACATTCCCTATATGGTCATGAGAAATGTTCCTTTCATTCTAATTGTAGACAATAATAGTTCTTTGAATACAGTAAGTTCTTTGAACAGAGTTAATTCATGGAAACTAATTTGCTTTTTTCCGGCAGCAGCCTGTACCATAACAAGCACAAAATATTTTGCGGCTGCAAGAACGAGTACCGCATGGGGTGGCACACTTGCACGTCCACATCACTCTGGTGATTCGTACACTGACAGGACGGCCGTATCGGGTATGTTTACCCTTCCGGGACTCGTCTATCCCTGTTATTCATTGCCAAATAGGTAACCCAGGTACTTACATAACGCTTCTGTCATACCTTTCTGGCCACGAATAACAATTGATTGGATGAGTCTAATTCATACCGGAAGAGTAAGAATATAAAAACGAGTGTACGAATCACCACAGGCACATTTGATGAGGCGCATGATATACTCGGGAGCGAGTTCTGTATTCTCTGGTGGATTGTTTTCTTCCTAGAAACGCCACACAATGCCTTGGTGATGTACCCTTTAACAGTCTCCACAAATGCGTCATTGGTTGGAGGAAAACTGCAAAGTTTGGGAGTGATGCCCATACCTTCCATCGTGTTTCTGACATTGAATTGGTGAGCTTTGTCCATAGCAAGCTGACACATAAATGCAGTGGCTTGTGCTATAACATACTCTATATTGCGGCATCCACAAACCTAGATGTGAGAACAAGCATCGAGAAGACGAAAGAGATCGTCATCACCTCCCAAACTTTGCAGTCTTCCTCCAACCAATGAGGCGTTTTTGGAGAATGTTAAAAGGGCCCATTACCAAGCCACTGTGTGGCGTTCATTGGAAGAAAATAATCCACCAGAAATGGATCCAGAATTTTTGGCTGGACAAAGGACCCAAAGCTAAAAACGTTCAAGCCAACATATCTCCCGGAGAATACAGTACAGGACTCGCTCCCGAGTATATCATGCGTCTCATCAAATGTGGACGTGCAAGTGTGCCACCCATGCGGTACTCGTGCTGAACTGCACAATATTTTCTGCTTCTTGTGGTACGGGCTGCTGCCAGAAAAAAGCAAATTAGTTTCCATGAAATAACTGTGTTCAAAGAACTAGTATTGTCTACAATCAGAATGAAAGGCATTTCTCACGTGACGATTTCGCTTTCATCGCTTCTACAATGCATTTCAAACAGTAGCATTTGCCATGGTAATACAGGATTTGAAGAACTTTGTCGTTCAAAGGGCAACTTCCCTGTGATTTTTACTTCTGTTGTTGGGAGCACATGGTCCGTGGACCATTTCATTAGAAATAATGTTTCATAACTTCTTTTTGCAGATCGGAGGATGAAGAACAGATGTCGATCAGACAGAACAACTTTCTTTGGGATATCGGGATGATTGGGACTGAAGTTTCCGTGGAAGTTTCTCCCGAAGTTTCTCCCGGTGTTATTCGGCATATCCACTGCAAGATGTTGACCTGATGAAGGCACGGTAGTGTCGAAAGCTCGTCCCAATATACTCAAGTTGATCTACAAAAAATGGTGTTATTATGTACTTTTTCCTGATTTCAATCTTCTTGATCAACACGGCTACCTCGAAATTCTACTGCAAGATGTTGGTGATCAATGGAGACACCTGTGAGGTTTGTCGGTTTTATGCCTCAAATCTCACAGTTTTGTCCAAGCAGGGACCTTCCACTATATCTGCCTCCTCACATGCCAGGAATGACCAGATGCCCAGGGCAAAATTATTAGAGAAATTAGCATCTTGCCGGGATGAGAGCCAGTATTACAAGAGAAAGACAGCTGCTCTGCAAATGGGAGTTGAGTCTGTGAAAGTTGGAGAATCAGCCAGCGAGGATCTGCAATCAATTATCAAAACAGAGTCATCTTTTTTAATGAGTTGCCCACTGGTTCTCCTCAGCAGAAAAATTATGCTGGCATCCCTTCTTTATTTGCTGGTGCATTGCACTTCAACTTCAAATTTTTATCCCAAATCTTGTAATTGTCATACTCTTGTAATTGTCATACTCTTGAGCATGCTAAGTCGCAATATCCGGAAAGGACAAACACTACAGTCAGTTATCATGGACTGTGGCACTGGAAGCAACCGCCGATACATTGATGTCACACCCATCGCCAATGCCCTTGAAACAAAGCAACCAGGATTCCAGCAGAATTGTCTGTATTCTCCTTCAGAAACCAGGCAAAAGTCCTAGAGAAGGCATCCAGGAGCCATATTCATAAAACCCTGCTAGGCTTAGTTGCCTAGTTTGTACAGCCCAATGTACACAACTAGCAGCCAACTAAGCTAGCAAGGTTTTATGAATATGGGCCCAGGAAGAAACACCGCCAACACTGTTGCCTTTGCTCTTTGTATGGGAAGGAATGACTTCATACTCAAACTCCATGGCATTTCACACGAAAAACCGTTGATATGTCAATTTTCAAGACTGAATAACTGCCACAGCAGAACTGACACGGACACAACAAATGTGACATGGGAATACATAAACAGTGTACACGAGACTTCAGACGGCACATAAAATTCCGGTCATAAAGCATTTCTGGATGACGACAGAGGAAATGATTCTTAAAAAACCTGGCGGGGGCGACAGCTGGATATTAATGGTCGTTGCGACAGCCCAGGTAGGATGGCTGTAAATGAGCTCACTGCACTTCAATGCCCTTCTGATAGTTCTCTGTGTCCTTCAGTTGCAGAGAATTAATCGTAATTCTTATTATATTATTAAAATATTCTTATTACATGTATATTATTTATTATTAAAATTCTTATTATATTATTATTAAAACTAAATGTAATTCTTCTTGGTATTGTACGTCTACCTGATGTCCATGCTACCAGCGTTCAGAGGTTGTATTGTTAATCCTCATAGTGTTAAAAATACTTTTACTATAAATCTATATCTTTTACTGTCATATATTTTTAGGTTTCTGTGCCAAGTACCTTCAACACAGCTTTATGGAGTGCAAGTCAGGTTACATTCTCCACATTGAGAATGTGGACAAGAAGGAGACTGATGGAATCAGTGGGAGGATGGAGATGCATGGTGCCTTCAAAGGGCTTGCATATCTAATAGATCATGTCATGTCACCATAAAGTCATTTACCACTGATGACAATCAACAGATCAGCGGAAGAATTGGGGCGTAGTAAATGCAGTCGAAGGTATGTGTACTTGTCCTAAGTGAAGCAAAGCACGCAATATCTGCATTATTTTGTTCTTTACTACTTAACTCACTGTGATGTGTACATGTATAGTAGGGTGCATTTTATGAATCAATTTTTACAATAAATCTCCTGATTTGGCTGTTCAGGTCCTACATCTTCAGATCCCCAAAAAGGTATGGCAGTGATGAGTCCAGCACAAGTTCCAGCACAATTTTCATTTAATTCATTGTTTAGAGCACCTGGGTTCGGTTTGAGATAGAATCTTAAGGCGGACACTGTCATTGGAATGACCTCGATCAGTATGACCGACATCCGACTGAAATAAGTGAACGAACCAAGGCGGCAACACCGAGGAGCAAGTTCAAGGCAAAATCAAAAGTTTCTCCAGCACATCAGCTTACTCAGTTGTAAGTAGATCATTGCATTTTATGTCCAACCAAGGTTTATTCACATAACCAGCAGTACCGCACACCACAAAAAAAATTTGAATTTGTAAAATTGATTACATGTACTTTCAGAGCTTTCCTTGGTCAAAATCGTTTGCCAGCCGACTTTTCCTGATGCCAACCGCTACATGGAAGCAATTGCCACCAAGCTCTGTCTCATGTATCAAGGCCCAGTAAGAGAGGGTGATAAGACCATCAGGCAGATGACACTGGTGATGCGGGAGTACAGAAAGATAAGAGAGGTGGTAATTGGCAATCGTAGGGTCATGGACAACACAAACCTGCAATTGCTGGATTTGAATGTGGCTACTCTTCAAAGATGGTAAGTTTGACTGTCTAAATCAATGCAGTCAATGTCATTGCATTGGCTAAGAAAAATGTTCCATTGCCTGTTCAGTCATCTTTCAGAATGAGCTACCCTCTCTGGCTTTAGGTGAGAGGCCACCTGTCATTTGCATGAAGAACAGTCGCCTGGAATGCATGGGAAGCCACAGTCTATCACCTTGCAGATGTGCACTCCATTGCATAATTCTGTCCACTTGTAGTTGTATTCTTACTAGTGTTCATTGCATGCATCAATTTCAGGTACAACAAAAGAGAGAAAAGGAAAGAGACAGAGGTCCTTGCGCAAGGCATCACTCTGCCTGTGCCAGAAGCCACAATGCCTCAGGAACTGCCAGCACCGCAACAACTGCTAGAAAGCCACCCTGAGACGCCAGCCGAACAGAGGCACACCTTCCTGCTGCCAGAAAATACAGTAGGCATGGCCAGACTGAACGTGAGGAAGAGGTCAGCAGCTCAAAGCAGCCGCATGCCACGTCCAATTCTGCCACAACCAGTGACCTTGCCTCCTCGACCGATCACGATTGCACCAACACCGCAGTTCGTGATACGCAATGTGCCTGTTCTGCAAGGATCCATGCCACCCATCCCTTCTGCTCCACTGCTGACCTCCACTGAAGTGACCCACAGCCAGGGTTATTACCGGAATGAAATGGTCCATGGACCATGTGCTCACCTGTGTGAACGTACCAGAAGAACAAATGACAAACGTAAAATCGAAATGCTCCAGGCCGTGAGTTCCAGGGTCATGATTTACGGTCAAAATTTCAAGGTCAAAACATTCTAGCTTGAGAATTTATGACGTCGATTTTCCAAAACGGCTGCCTGGTAACCACTAATTGCATTCCAATTGGACAAAAATTTGCTCTACAGTACACATAGATGATCACACCATGTTAGAATAGGGCCATATAGCCATGAAACATGCCACTAAAATGGCTATATTTGGAACTTGAACTCTGTGACTGTAAAAAGTAGATCAAATCAAAAACTCTTTTCATAATGTCATGTATCCTCATTAGATACACCTCTGACAAACAATTGGAGACAATCCAGTTAACAGTTCAGGAGTTACTAGGCTTTGAGCTTTGGTTTTGGCCACCTGGTGGCCAAGCCAAGAATCGAATCGGACTGAATCTTGGTGTCATAGGTCATCTGGCATAGGGGTGTATACGTACCAAGTTTCAGGTCAATAGCCCAAGCACTTGCGAAACGTGCCACCAACAGGCAAAATTTTGAACTTTGACCTCTGTGACCTTGAAAAGTAGGTCAAATCAAAAACCCGTTATATATGTTATGTATCCTCATTAGATACACCTATGATAAAAATTTGGAGATGATCATGTCATTAGTTCAGGAGTTATTGCACTTTTTGTGTTTTCAGTTTTAGCCACCTGGTGGCCAAGCCAAGAATCGAATCGGACCGAAACTTGTTGTCACAGGTCATATGACCTAGGGGTATATATGTACCAAGTTTCAGATCAATAGCCCCAGCGGTTACGAAACGTGCCCTGCTAACGGACGACGACGGACGACGACGGACGACGACGACGGACGACGACGGACGCACAACCATTGTATAAGCTCACCACAGGTGAGCTAAAAATAAGGAAGGTCCGACAAGGAAATATATCAAACGGACAGAGCACAAGGCATGCACCAAATGTGGCCAACAACGGGATGCAACCACTGGCCACAAGCAATATTACGGCCAGTGGTATTGCCCTGTAACAGCAACCCAAACAGTGGAAGAATGGTTGGCTACTGCCAAGGAGAAGCGAAAGAAGTGAGATTCCAACTACAACTAAACCCAACTATACTAAACCCAACTACGACTGATCCCAACTACAACTAATCCAAACTTGACTAATCCCATCTTTGACTAATCCCAGCAATGACTAAACCCAGCAACAAAGAAGAAGTGATGATATGAACAATAACCAACAGCTGATCGGTACAAAAAAAAATGATCCCATTGCCTCGGTACGAAGGTTGTTTGTTGCAAGAACTTTGATTTGAAAAGTTCGGCCTGGACAGTGGTCTCAAGTCATGGAGATGGCCAGAAGCTGGGAATCTGATAGGACTAGGAGCCACCACAACTAATTAGGTGGCAGCACTGCATTTACAGCTGTATCATTTGAGCATAGAATGCTTGGAAAACAATTTATATGAATAACTGCAGGAATCAAAAGACAGCGATGGTGAAGAAGAAGCAGCAACAAGATACCAGCTGAATTTCCTAAGAGAAAGACACCAAGATCTTCAGGAAGCACTCCTCAGGCAAAGTGATAAGGAAAGAAGATGTTTAACCAGTATGTTAACTTGCTTTATGAAGCTGCCATGATGGATGAACATCATAAACGTTACACCCACACAAAAATGACTAAGCAAGTGTCTCAATATTTAGCAAATCAGGTGTACGAGGCAATTTCGTCTCACGAAGCCAGGTTACTGCGTGATTCAACGCAATGACGCGCATGCGCACACGAGATCAGTACGCCATTTGCATTCGAGACGGCAAGAATCACCAGTGACTCGGCTGAGTTGATGGGGGAAAATCGTCGTGGCTACGGCGAATTAACTACTAATCACTTGTTGTGGCGAAGAAAGATATTTGACCAATATGCTAACTTGATGAAGCTGCCATGATGGATGAACATCATAAACGTTGCACCCACACAAAAATGAGTAAGCAAGTGTCTCAGAATTCAGCAAATCAGGTGTAGGAGGCAATTTTCTGAGACATCCTGTATGAACAGCATCCAGATTTAGACAATATTGTTGTCCCGAACATAGCTGTGAAGCTAAGGTAAACTCTTGATTAACAATGTATGAATCAGATGGCATTTTCAGTCTGACCAATTACATTCTAAACCAGGATCTAAAAATATACTGACAAGGAGGAGACATCGCTGGCAAAATAGAGTTCGTAGTGTGGGTATCCACTGACAATTGAACTGGTGAAAATTCTTCCCTGCAGATCACCAAGAGGGCTGGGAAAGCACAATGCTTCAGCAAGGGGGTGCCAACCATTAAATGGGGCAGCTGTAAGTCCAGACACTCGGACCAACTAACAATTCGGAAGGCAGATCAGTTAGATAGGGGAAGGCTGCTGTTAATCCAAATGACGTCACACACAACAATACATTCTGCTCTAGAAGCAAATATTGGAGGACAATTATTTGTATGGAAAACTGCATGTCGTGTTCCTGTACCCTGATGAAAATTGCTGCCTTCCATGATCACAGCACGTGCCTCAACAACCTGGTCAGGGGAGATCTGGAGCGCTATATGGAGATAGTCCTATACGAAGAAGAAGAGAGGGAGGCCTTTCTTCATTGCCGATCGGCCGGGAGGAAGAACGTCGTACGGGAGCATGGTGTGGTAAGTTATCCATACTTTGGGCAGAGGGTCTGCGATGAGTGTGCGAGGGCGTACCTCACAATGGCCACCATTGAACCCGACGATATACGCTATCTCGAACCCTTTATCGAAACTCTTGGGAGCGGAGCTCCAGCATGGATGCTCCCTCCCAATCCCGAGCACCATATGCTGTGTGGACATTGTGTCCAGAAAACAGCAAAACACATTTTGAATTCTGGCCTAAGGAATCGAATCTTGCGGCACTGTATCTCCACGGGACAGTATCGCAAGGTTCAGTACCTTGCGCATGAATGGCGCTTATCAAAGAGGATCGTTTCACGCCTCACAGAATTTCACGATGACAACCCTGTCTTTTGTCATGAAAGACAGCTGAGGTCATCTGGGATCTCTGCGGGGATGAAACGATCCACATTACGTAAGATGACATTCCATGGGCTCGGGAACTCCATTTGCTCAGTGCTGTATCCAGCGGGTTCCTTCAGAAATACAAAGGAAGAATTACCATCAATTATCTTCCTGACGCAATATTGCGATGCCACAGATCTACGGCTGTGGTGGAGCTTTTTTCCACACAATTGTGTCGTAATGTATTGAAGGAACTCGCGCGATCTGACAGCACTGTGCAGATGGAAAATAGATGGAGATTAGATAAAGCGGTACATGTTGTTCGGGCTTTGGTGGCTAATGCCAAATTCATAGACACACCATCCCCTCTCCCAATGTATGGAAAACGAGCCATTGCGCGAAGAAGACCAGTGCAAGCCTATGCCTTCGCCGCCGCTGTGACTGATGACGACGCCATGCCGATGCTGAACCTCAATTGGCTGATGAAGCTGAACTTCTCCAATCATTACCAGCAGTGGCCATCAAGCCAAGTATTCATGAAAGACACCGTAACTACACTGCAAGAAAGATTCCGAGCCATGCAGAAACGCAAGAGACGACAACAATTCAGGAAATTGTTCAACCTCTAAAGACTTTCAACCGCCAAGCCCATCACACCAGATCATCAACCAGATCATCAACCACCAAGACCATCAACCGCCAAAACAACGACCCTTGTCAGGGCCACCCCAAATAGTTAAAAGAGACCAACTGAGCAGCCTGTTTACTTGCTTGCACAAAATAAGATGTGTACCGACATGTTCATGTACACATCACAGGTCCCCAACTCATACAATAAAACCCCACCAACCAGTTTTCATGCGCAAAATAAGATGTGTACTGACATTTTTATATGTACACATCACAGGTCCGTAACCCATACTATAAAGCCCCACCAACCAGTTTTCATCATATCCACCATGGAGACAGATGAAGACAGACGTATGATGTGCGACGAGGAGCTAGAGGAAGGGGAGTGTGATCCCAAGCATGCCATTCCACCAGCTGTACGAGCTACACTACACCATGTGTTATGTCAGGTCATGGATCCCAGAGTGCCCAACACAACGGTCACGTGATTCCCTTTGTTTCTAAGAACAAAAGAATTCCTTTGGCCTATTGTTCTAAGAACAATAGAATTCCTTTGGCCTATTGTTCTAAGAACAATAGAATTCCTTTGGCCTATTGTTCTAAGAACAATAGAATTCCTTTGGCCTATTGTTCTAAGAACAATAGAATTCCTTCGACCTATTGTTCTAAGAACAATGGCTATTGTTCTTAGAACAATAGCCATGTCACGTGACCTTGACCTTTTCCCACCATTTTATGGAACCCCCTCGTTGGAACCCATTCAAACCACCCCGAGATTGACATGACATACTACTGCTCTGTGAAAATAAAGCGAATACCAGACGTTCGATTTTCTCCATTGATTTGACGACCGTCACAATATCATTGCCAGCATTGCCCTGCCAGTCTACAAACAACGTAAACGATACCAGAATCATTGTTTGAAGGATCACCAAGAGGACTTGATGCCCAGGTCAAATCTCCATCTGTTTCTGAAGGTGACACTATGAATATATTGACTGCATCTCTTATGAAGTGCATATTGTTACTGCATGATACGGCTGATGCATTTAACTATGGAGAGTAGACGCCACCAAAGAAATTGTAAACTCTGCCCGCTGAAGAAAGTCAAATGTGGCGGAGTTCAGAAGCGATCAGTGCTATGTGGGAGGTTTCGAAATCAAACGATAAACGTAAACGTTAACGACGACGTCGATACTGGTTCGAAGCGACGAGCCAAGCCTACCAAAAAGGGACTTCAGTACCAGAAAACGATGAAGGGCGATCGTTTTAAATTTTTACTTAAGGGTCTACAAGTGTGGTCCAGGAATCTTGGCAAGGAACTGGACTCTGGTGATAGGAAGTCAGTGCAGGAGGTGCATAAGAAGTGGCTGAGTGTATTTGAGGGGCTCATTTTTGCTAAGGACGATTATATCGAATTGCTTGAGACCAAAGAAGAGAGGGACTCTGTGTTATCTGAGTCTCACGAGGTGAGTGGAGAGGCTCAGAATCTCAAACGTCGGGTAGAAAACTTTTCCTTTCAGGGTGGCCTATCTGTGCTACCTGGGAGCTGGAATGCGAGTTCATGCAATCCGAAGGCGTTGAACACGGAATCGCTAAGATTCAAGGAGGGCTGTTGGCGGTGTGGGGCCATGGATCACAAGCAAGGAGAATGTAAGGGGAGCAACTTGGGGTCCGGGCAACATCGGAGAGGGACCAAGCAGTTGTCTTTGGAAGGAACTATTGTGGCCTACATTACCAACATTTTTTTCGACTGCCTGTGGATATCTTTGGATAAAAAAAAACACGCTAACCAAGGTATAAAAAGTCTCGCCTTATGTTATGGTTACAATGAGCATTGTTGACATTGCAACATGGAATGCAGAAGACGACTTAGAGTTAGATCCCATAACACATCCCAGAACATCTGAAAAGACCAGAGACGAAATTTTGGAGATGAGAAAGTTCGCAATGAAGCCTTTCGAAATTTTTCGCAAAACTCTTAAGACATTCCTGCAAATGATTTAAAGCCCCTGTCACACTGTGGCGACTTAGGTGGGCGAATCCCCGCGAACTAGAATGAAATGGTCCATGGACCATGTACATACTTCTCTCTGTCATCACACTATTATGTCCAAAGTGGTGAGCACATGGTCCATGGACAGGGATTCGCCCGCCTAAGTCGCCACAGTGTGACCTGGGATTAAAGGACACTCTGCCATCTCTGCAATTACCTCGTGATCATCCCACATATACACAGCACAGGTGAAGGACACCACCAAGAACTTAATAACTTGGTTAGTCTCGGGACACCCTCCGTTCAATACACTCCGCAAACTACGTGATATGAACGTCTGGGCTACACCGACATTTCCACTGTTATCTCAGCCAATGGATCACTTTTTGCACGCTGACAGAAATGAAAAAAAGTATTGTGCTTTGTGTCTCCCCCTCGTATCACTTATGGAGGACCAGGTCACCAATGTCAGCAAATGTAATGCTGGAAGTCTGCTCACCACTGCGTTACATTGCACATCACCCTTAGAGTACTGGTAGTACTTACTTACTTTATGAAGCTGCCATGATGGATGAACATCATAAACGTTGCACCCACAAGATACCAGCTGGATTTCCTAAGAGAAAGAAACCAAGATCTCCAGGAAGCACTCCTCAGACAAAGTGATAAGGAAAGAAAGATGTTTGACCAATATGCTAACTTGCTTTATGAAGCTGCCATGATGGATGAACAACATAAACGTTGCACCCACACAAAAATGACTAAGCAAGTGTCTCAGTATTTAGCAAATCAGGTGTACGAGGCAATTTTCTGAGATACCCTGTATGAACTGGATCCAGATTTAGATAATACTGTTGTCCCGAACATAGCTGTGAGGCCGGCTCATGAGTCACAGCGTGGATTCAAGGTTGGTAATGGTTGATTCTAGGTTGGTAACGGTAATGATAATACAATTAGTGTCATTCTTATTTCTGTATAATACATGCAGGAAGATGGAAGATTATGAAGAGCTTAAAGGAAAATATTAAACAGATCTTTTGGCCAGTGTTGTGGCAGACAAGAAGAAAGACAAATGGGAGTGGCAAGAAGAAAGTCGACAGTAGCAACTTATGTCATGATGCCATGTCGCGGGAAGCCGCAGAATTTATTAAGGTTGCCTTGGGGTTACACCCCACCCTTTCTTTATGCACAGCTGCCAGGAGCACTAGGCGGACACCAGCCCCAGATCCAGGACAGCCTCCAACCCAGCCACCACCAGGATGGTGCCACTGCGGCAACTGTAGGGAAATGCCAACCCCCGAGGAGCAGCTGCATTGTAGAAGAGCTGATGGGCCATGCATAACACTTACGTCAAGGAATGTTATGAACACCTACATAGAACGTATGTTTCACCAGTTCCACGTCCAACCAGACGACAGAGACTACCTACGTTTCCTCTGGGGGGAAAATGGAGACATCGACAAGGAACTGCGGAGTACCGAATGAAGGTACATATCTTCGGTGCAGTATAGTCGCCCGGCTGTGCCAACTATGGATTAAGAAGAGTAGCGAGAGATAATCCACATCACGGTCCAGAAGCGGCAATGTCCATCGCAAAGAACTTCTACGTCGATGATGGATTGGCCAGCGTTGATACAGACGACAAAATGCAATCAAACTGGTCCACAACGTACGCAACATGTGTAACTTAGCGCTAGAAGAACTACCTATAGAGAGGACCTTGGGTATACAGTGGTGCATTGAGTCTGACACCTTCCAATTTAGACTCGTAATNGGATGTTATGAAATGCGATTTTTGTAAGATTATTCTGATTTGTGACGTCATTTCTATTATCATAAAAATATGTTGAGTAGCTGGGATGTATTTATAAACATTTATTCAGCAGCCACCGTCATGGCCGGCTGGCGCATCGGTAGAGCGTCGCGCTATGAATCCGGGGCGCCGGGTTCGAGCCTTGCGATGGTCGATTTTTTTCACGCGTCTGTTTCTCTGTTTATTTTTTTGCTGAACACTTATTCGCAGGACGAATATCTCCCCAGCCCTTCCATTTCCCTACAAATCTGCATTTGCTACTAAATACTTATAACCACAGATCCCTGTCAGCTGTCCTGCATTCAGAGAGACTTTTCACTAAAGTCTCTCTGAATGCAGGGGCAGCTGACGACCATCGACATTCCCCTCCCAGTCACCAAAAATATCAACATCCCAACTAATGTTCAAGACTACTGGTTTGCCTTATGCCAAAATAAACTACACTGATGGAAAGCTCAATGTCTTAGCTAAATACTGATATATGGTTTATGTCGTTGAATTTGAACGGTCTCCTCGATAAACGCACTTTTGTGCTATGTGTCTGATTTCTCGAATGAGGTACTCGAGAAGCCTCGTCGAGGGCCCGATCGCCTATTATTTTCCCGCGCGCAAAATAAATCTGCCGTAGAAAAGGCCCTTTGCGGGTCGACTGATTTGGCACAGCGTTTTTCAAAATGGCACAGCAACAACACTTTGCATGCACCAGATACTAGTAGCTCAGCCGTATTCGTGGCTGTGACTGGTTCGATTGGCGCAACTCTCGCTAGAGTGAAGAGGCGAGTGATCATAAAGCTTGATAGTGACGCTAGGGCGAGTGACGCCCCAAAGGGGACGGGGCAAAGACCTTTGAAACGGGCCATAACGGGCTGAAGCATATACATTCATACTGTATTGAGGTTTCATATAGGCCTACTCTGCTAAGAACTATTTTTACTATTTTTGTATTGCTAGAATCGTCGGAGGTGTTATCGGCGGGGTCGTCTTCATTGTCATCATTGGTGTCGTCGTGGGGGTCGTCTGCTCAAGAAAGACCCGGCCAGCAACCAACGGAAATACTGCAATGGCCGGGACGGGTAGGTGGCGCCATTTGTTGTAGTGGTGGTGGCGGGAGGGTGTCTAGGGAGCGTGTCTTGGGACACAGGGGTAAGCGTGACAAGCCCCTGAAACCGTCGAGACGATACATGTAGGTTCCAGCCATTCGACCACTTAGCGACGATTCAGTCAGCAGGGTCTGGCGGGAAATCCCGTCCAACAATCATCATCATCGTTACGTACTGGTAGTGGCCTGGTACGGGGATGGTTTGGCGGCGCCAACTCCCTCGATGATAGAGCGACTACAAAATAATGTGAAATTGGTTGCGGCTAGGGATGGAGACATGGAAATGAAATGGTCCATGGACCATGTGCTCAGTGGGTTGGACATAGGCCTAATAGTCTAATGACAGAGGGAGGTACATATCAGTTATGAGCAATCTGGATCAAGTCATTCCCAGGTCGAAATTTGACATGCATGTAAAGGTCATCTAGATGGAGGTAAATATCAAATTTGAGCACTCTGCGTCAAGCCGTTCCCGAGTAATAGCACTTGGTCGATTTTCAGGTTACGCCACCTGGCGGCCATATTGGATGTCCGATCGGACCGAAACTCGGTAGTTTTTAAGGTACCCCTCCAATGCATGTTTATGCAAGATATGAAGTCGCTCAGTGAAATAATGACAAACTGTGGCAGGTTCGTCACTTTTGTCGAACTTTGACCTCTGTGACCTTGAAAAGTAGGTCAAATCAAAAACCCGTTATATATGTTATGTATCCTTATTAGCTACACCTATGATAAAAATTTGGAGATGATCTAGTCATTGGTTCAGGAGTCATTGCACTTTTTGTGTTTTTGGTTTCCGCCACCTGGTGGCCAAACTGAGTCGAATGGGACCGAAACTTGGTACCGTGGGTCATCTGACCTAGGGCTATATATGTACCAAGTTTCAGATCAATAGCTCCAGCGGTTACGAAACGTGCCCTGCTAACGGAACAAGACGACGGACGACGGACGCTGCACCATTGTAATAGCTCACTCCAGTGAGCTAAAAAGTGAAAATTCAAAACCTTCGTTTTCCTTGTATGTGAAAGATTCTTCTTTTTGTAGGTGGTGTAAACCAAGGGAGAGGGCAGGGATATCCACGACAACAGATTAGAGTCGCCTACTCTCAATCAGCAGTGGTGCCTGGTCACGGTCAGCCATTGCCATACGGAGGAAACCCACCAATCATGTATCATGGTGCAGCTCCCTTTCAAGCGCCACCAATAGGTGGACCGCCGATTTTGCCGGTGTCTACACTTTCGACGGCTCCAGTTGCCACGGGAGCGCAGCCACTGGCAACCGGCACAGCCCCGAGCGCCAACACAGCCGCTCCACCTCCTGCTTATGATAGCATTGCGTTTGAATCAACTCGAAAGTACTAATAATGTCGATTTAATTTATAGAACAGAGGTAGATCTAATCCCCACAATGGCCTTTCAATGGAGAACCTGTGGAATTCACGTCACGACGTGTGGCGCTGCGAGCGACGTGCCTCATTGAATCGAAAGTTTACGAACCGAAATACTTTGCTGTAAATATTTCGCCTCATTTTGATGTAGGGCCTGTATATATCGGGTAGCCCCCCCCCCAAAAAAAACTGGACTAAATTCAAATTCCAGTAACTTCATTAGTTTTCAGGGCACTTCAATGAAATTTTGTACACCAGACAAATTGTCATCATCTATCATTACAATAAATTCCATCAACGTACATACACTGGTTTTGTCACAGTGAAACAATATAGTTCGAGAAGTGGTAGCAAATGATGTGGTAGCAAAACATACCGTAAAGTTGTAAAATTACAAGATCTGTTCGTGTGGTAGCAAAACATACCAGTGAAGTTGTAAAGTTACAAGATCTATATCGTGTGTTAGTAAAACATAGCAGTAAAGTTGTAAAGTTACAAGATCTATTCGTGTGGTAGTAAAATTTACCAGTAAAGATGTAAAGTTACAAGACCTTCTATTCGTGTGTTAGTAAAACATAGCAGTAAACTTGTAAATTTACAAGATCTATCCATGTGGTAGTAAAGTTGTAAAGTAAGGTAAAATGATGTACTTGTAAAAGTTGCAAATTTACAAGATTGGCTTATCTGCATATGGCGTCATAAAAAAGTTGTAAACTGACAAGCTTCCTTTCGTGAAAAACTTGTAAAAATAATAATTTTGATGATTGTTCTGTGGGAGTTTCAGGAACTTGTAAAAATACAAGATTGTGATAATGACAACAAGAACAAACTACTGCCTTTTGGCATCCACGCAAGTTTATGTTTTGCAAGAAGTTGTATTTTTACAATTTTTCAGTACACCCATCTGTAATACATAGTTTCAGAAGGTAACTGAAGTACATTCTTGTACTCTGTTAAAGATTTTTAATTTGCCTTTTTTGATAAATGTCTATTGAAAATACAACTTTTGAGCACAGAGCGAGATGGTACTTGTATAATTTATATCAGGAAAGAGCATTGGATTTTGTAAGCCTGATACAGGTTTTGGTTTTTCGAAGAGAAAAATGTTGTTGAATTACTAATAAACTATACATTAAAAAGAGAAAAATAATTTTTTCCTTTTTTAAAAAAAATTGCCTTCGGTATCGCTCATGACATGAAGTAACATTGGATCATTTTCGCAAAACTCGCATTAGCTCTCTTTGTGACGTGCCTTAGGTTTCTTTCACTGAAGACGCAGCGCGGTAAGCCCAACCCACATCCACCACTTTATTGAATAGGACAACTATGATTGGCGCTCGCTGACCTAACAATGTCAACGATTCGACCCGCCTCCTCTACATTGACCATGAATGACCAGCGCCCGAAGGGCTAGTCCACCGTGGAGAATCGGCATCCGCCTTTCCGAGTAGCAGCAACCTCTCCGAGTTTTATTTTACACCTCACCGAGTAAAAATGGCGGATGTCGCTGATGAGACAGAAAACGACGACAAAACTGGTGGATTTATAACTCTTACCTCAAAGTAAGTCTTTTATGACCCCGTGGAGGCTATTTTAATTTGTATACTCCATCGTTCGGTAGGAAGGTTATCAGGGTTTTAGCTTGCAATCGGCTGTACGAAGTGAAATTGTTGGGATGGTTGCCGATCTGCGTAAAATTCACTGGCCTGTGCTATGTCAATCACTTCATCCTCGGACGAAAAGGCCTCTTTTAGTCAACTGCTGGCCTTTTTATCTCGCAGACACCTTGTTTCTTCCAAGATTAAGACTAAAACTTAATTATGATCACGAAGACAACCATTTTGGTGTTTGTACTTGACTACAAGAGGCATTTTTGTCCGAGGAGGAAGCGATTGACACAGTGGATTTTATGCAGATCGGCAACCTTCCCAACTGCCAACAATTTCACTTCGTACAGCCGATTGGAATCTAAAACCCTGAAAAACTTTCTACCGAACGATGGAGTATACAAATTAAAATAGCCTCGACGGGATCATAAAAGACTTACTTTGAGGTAGGAGTTATAAATCCACCAGTTTTGTCGGCGTTTCAGCAACATCCGCCATTTTTACTCGGTGAGGTGTAAGATAAGACTCGGAGAGGGTTGCTGCCGGAACGAAATACTCGGAAAGGCGGATGCCGATTCTCCACGGTGTAGTCACTCAACAATAATTGACGCTGTTACTTTGGAGTCTACCACATGTTACTGAGTATTAAGCGTCCACAGCCGGTTATTATTGAATCACCTTTTGAGTTGTAATAAGGTGGGCTTCGCGAAGGCTCTTAAACAATAGGAGCTGTCAGCGAGTTGACCAATAGGTGTCACTACAGCCCAATTCAATGCATATAGCGGACCCAGTCATTATTGATCGAGCAGCAATCTGGTAGGTTTTCCTGTACATTGGTCCGCTAGAACTTTGCTGCCATCTGCTGGCAATATGCGCGGCTGACTGCTCCTATTGATCGAACAATAACTGCGAAGCGCTAACAACGTGTGCGCTGCTCGTTAAGATATCGCAAACAATAGAAGGGAAGTTCAATGCGCGTCGCATTTAGGATATGAAACTACAGGGCCGGTGAGAGTCGGGGGAGGTTTTTTACATTCAATCCGCACTATCATTCATGCATGTTTTGATTTAACCATGTTGACTTCTTTACTTGCTTACCAAGGGGCGTGACATCGCTCCACGTTTTTCATCATTCACACCATTGACTACTAAAGAAACAAGTGTCCTGATTGGTGCATGGCGACTCGAGCTGCAAGGGAAACACAAATCACGGCGAACTTCTGGGTTGACTCTCTTGCGATTGTGTGGCGTTTACCAAATTTGTAAACCAATTCACCATTTCCTGTTGTAAGTGATTCTGACTGAGTGTGATTGAACTGATACCCTGATGTTGGGAGTGAGGAAGCCCACAGCTGACAGTGCATGCTGTTCGATCTAGAAACTTATTAAGTTCAAACAATTTGAAATAACAAAGTCGTGAGGGATCATTGTGATCAATCAATATCTTAATATCTAAACAGAGCTCGCCAGTCTCGTCTCATGTTTACTCTTCAAAATAAGAAAACATATCACACCCGTCGCATGGGAGCGAACGCTCCAGCACGGAACGATGGAGCTGGTCATTCATGGCCATTGTCACCGTAGGCGGGAGAGTATCGTACTGTCAGTTCAGCAAGAGCCAATCATAGTTGTCCTATACAATAAGGTGGTCGACGAGGGTTGGGCTTACCACGCTGTGTCTTCGCGCGCGTCTTTAGTGAAAGAAACCTATTGCGAATTAAGCACCTAGCTTAATAGGCGTCGCCTGTGATAATAATCGCGACCGTTGCGATCTAATGAACGTATACTCGTTGGGATGTTACAAATGTCACCTTCGTCGCTGTTGTCCCCGCAGTCGTTCTTGTTGTTGCATTTCAGATTTGAATTGTAGAGGCAACGACCGTTTGTACAGTTGAACTGGCACTGTTTCGCTTTAATGAAAGAAAGATGTATTTAAAATTTGTTCCAACAAGATGACATTGTAAATGTCGTATGGTTCCCGATGTACATGAATGGTACATTGATAGATATCAAGATACGTTGATAGAGATCAGATACATTGATGCAGATCAGGATACATTGACAGAGATCAGGTTACATTGACTGATGGACTACGATGAGGCCCATAGAACTTGACCTCATGCCAATAACTCAACCCGTAATTGACCTTGACCTTGATCTTGATATCTGATGGTTCTAGGACAAAATGTACCCTGACAATTGGTACTGGACAAAAGGTACCCGCACATAATGTATCTAGGACAAAATGTACCTAAGACAAAAGGTACCCGAACAAATGGTACCTTTTGCCTGGTACATTTTGTCCGGGTACGTTTTGACCTGTCCCCATATCTGATCATCAAGGTCATTGCATAATCGAAATGGGCATTCTCAATAACCTAAATATATCTGATATCATGCCTCTACCTCTACCACAGGCAGAGATATTTCAAATTATCAAGTTTGACCTTGACCTTTACCTCTGATTATCGAAGTTGTTGCATAATCGAAATCGGCATCATCAATAACCTAAGTATAGGTGACATCATGCCTCTATCTCTACCACAGGCAGCGATATTTCAAATTATCCAGTTTGACCTTGACCTTGACCTCTGATCATCAAGGTCGTTGCATAATCGAAATGGGCATCATCAATAACCTAAGTATGGGTGATATCATGCCTCTATCTCTACCACAGGCAGAGATATTTCAAATCATCAAGTTTGATACATGTATATCAAAATCTCATGATATTTCAATCACCCGGACACGTGAGGCTGAGGATTTTAACACAGTCCAGTCCTTGGATAAGCAGGCATGAACTAAGACTTGTTTCATGTTGCTCAGTTGACAATCTCAAAATATCAAATCTGTGACATCGATATCACCATGACCGCTACATCTCAGGTCAAACGTAATCAGTCCATTCGATTCCTAGGGTATGAAAACCGAAGGATAGAACTTGTTTCTGTTGCTGTAGGTGCTAAAGCAGCCGAGTCATGACATCAGATAAAAGCGTGACGGACAAAATATCAAGTCTGATATGTTGATTACATCATGATGGAGGCATCTGATGTTGAAAATGATTAGCTCATTGGATTGCCCAGGTTGACAAACTAGGGGTAGGATGTGTTACCAGGACTCTAGCTGTTGAAGGAGATAAGATATGAAGGCGTGACAGAAGGACACACACACGCACAGACACCAAGACCAAAAACAATATGGTTCCCTATCTTGATGATCGGGAACCATAATAAAATACAGATTGGTACAATATTGTACCAATCTGTATTTTATTGCAACAAGTGTTCGTCACTTTGACGTTTTGCGTTTTACGCATAAAACAAACAGTCTAGTGTATCGCATGTTGTGTTGTTGTTATACATCCAATCAATCTAATATCCGGAGGTCATGACGTCGTAGTATTGAGGATGACGTCTGTCGTGTAAAGTACGTCCATTATTGCGTTTTCGTATTGTTGTGACGTCATTTACAAACGTCGGAAGGAAATAGAAAAATATCTGTAACACATTTCAAAGAGGCCCCAGTACGCACATATCCAAAAATATCATGTTACGAATATTTCCATCATGTTAAGAATCGCTAGAAGAATACCATATCTATTATTGATCGATTTGAAAAGTCTGAACCATTGCAAAAAAATCGTTAAAGGCAGCGGAAGAAATAAAGAACGTTACGCCACACCACGGAATTTGACATGTAATTTCAGCACTCATATAGAAAAACCGTTGAATTTGCGATGTTGCTATGTTTTAAACTATTTCGACATTTTATCCCAAAGGGGACTTGCTGAGTGAAACTATAAAAATACGAATATTGACCATAAGCGCATTGACAATGACGCCACAGTACTTTTGGAAGGGTTACTGGATATAGCATAATCATAAAAAGCATAACATAATCTTAAACCTAGTACCCAAAGTTATACCCAGTTGAGATGTACAAAAAGTGTCCTGGATATCATGTTTTTTTTACATGGGAGCGAGGTGCAGATGGCACGTGCAGAGGGAGCGTATCTTGTGCAAGACCCACATAATAGTTGGTGTTCAGTATCAGAGGCGATTTCGAGAAAAAAGCAACAGAAGGGTTTTAGTTTAATGGAGAATGCATTACACAATCAAACTTCGAACGAGTATTCTGCACCACCTGTCGCTTCGAAATCGATGTGATCTTCACAAAATGTACATTGCGACCTACTTATTTCAAATATGCCATTAACTCATTTCAACAAAATTTTCATGGAACCTCGTTTCCAGGTGCATGGCCACCGGCGAGTTTGATACGCGGTGACTCTGCGAGCCATCGATCGATCGACCCGTCGCGACGTCATACTGTGGATTTTGCGTCATGAAAAAGTCACGTCCCCACGTTGCTTAGCGACTCATACATGTAGGAAACTCAAAATGTAAACACGAAGTGAACGCTGGTTTTGACATGTTTGATCGCTGACTGGGTGTCTCATCGTATTGCATAAAATCCCCC
>NMRB01001766.1:43440-66211 GCA_002633025.1 Notospermus geniculatus | reverse complement strand
CCAAAGGGGACTTGCTGAGTGAAACTATAAAAATACGAATATTGACCATGAGCGCATTGACAATGACGCCACAGTACTTTTGGAACAGTGAACCCATTATTTCCGTGACGGCGCCGTTCCGTGTAACGTCAAATTCACTTTCGGAATTGACCCGTTCGTCGTTTTTTTCTAAACAGCTGAAGGAAAATGAATAAAATCGGCCTGTATGAAAGCCAAGGATATGCCCTACCCACCCTTAAATTTTTCAAGCGATTGTATTCTTTAACCTTATTTGGGAACTGTTTCGCTGAACTAACCGCAAAAACCAAAAATCAGCAACAATGCGTACAAACTCACTTCCCCAGGTTACACACTTCGGTATTTTTTCCCAAATTTTCTCATTACATAAGTCATGTATCTTTTTCGTTCGGAAGGTATATACATTTGGCGTATGTACCGTTCCGTTTTAACGTACTCCGCCATCCAAGTTGGCATTGGTACTGCGCGCAAACGGTGCGACGTCAAAGTGACGAACATATATGACGCGCGACTGTAGTCTATAGTCTTGTTCACACTGGTGGGGCGTGGTGCGATGCGTTGAAACAAGTCGCCCGTGGGCGATGCGCTCAGCTGACATGTGAAGTTGATTGATGAAGCAGTTCTCGACTCAAGTTATGGAACAGAATGCACCATCCAAGATCGCCACCTGGCAGTCATACTGAAGTTGGAGCACAATAAAATTCGATAGGACGCATGATCTGACACAAATGACACTACGCATGGCAAGCTGAATGACCAAGCCATTCTCAAGTTATGGAGCAGAGTACAAAGTCCAAGATGGTCACCAGAGTTGGCCATACTGCATGTATTGTGCCATAGGTGTAATCCACTCCCGATTCTGTTTGCATATAGGCCTAGGCCGACACTTCACCTAGCCTATCTTTATCAGTGTTTATCTGTAATTTACCACCACACAGAAAGGCCTAGTGTATATAGACCCTAAGTTGTTTTGGCCTAAAATTAATAGACAAAAGATGAGCAACTATAATGTAAGCTGATCATCAGATGCGATAACAATGGATAAAGCATGGTGAGCTGTGAAGAAAAGCTGTTCTTGCTTTTACTTCAGTCAGCACAAGCCAACAAGAAGTTTATCATCCACACACAGCATAAAATCAGAAAATGGTGACATCATCAGCAGTGCATAAAGGCTATTCTTGCTTTTCAGTCAGCACAGGAAGTAGTTTGACATCATCCACAGCATAAATGGTGACATCATCAAGCGGGAAATTCAAATACCCCTGTTTTATGTTTCTGCAGATTGCACCCCCTGGTAGACAAACATTGAAAAATTTACCCCCACAGATTGTGAAGAAATAGATTTTTCATTTTACAGAAAATGGCCCCTGAAGGGCAGAATATAGGTCAAATCGCGGAACTTTGTGGTTCTGTTTTGAGCCCCCCCCCCCTCCCCCAGGGCGTAACACTCCACCAATGATGGACCTGACTATGTCCATGAATGGAAAATACACTCTGAAAAGTAGACGTGATTTAACACTGCACACATGTGCGCTCTTTATTCATTCGACCGACAAGAGTCGCCCTCTGGGCGAAGCAGAATACACTAACAGACGTTCTCTACACTCTGTTCACAACAACCAACTTTCATGACCCTGGGCCTTGCGGTTGCGAAACGTGCCAGTTTACGGACGACACACAGACACACAGACGGACGCCACTCAGTATACATATGAATAGCTCCGCTGACCTTTGGTCAGCTGAGCTAAAAATCGCCAAGCCGTGTCAGTTTTGATATAGCGCTGCGCAGCACGACGCGGTGGTGTGCGGTGGTCATGATTAGCGGAAATGACGTCATTCAAATCACACATTATTCACCTGGGCATGATTCATATTGCCTACTAGACAACTCGAATCAGGTCATCAACTCATTTCAATGGGCTTGCTTCATGTGCCTATGAGTAGCTCTCCCAGGCCTGTAGTTGTCATTCCACTTCCAGGAAAACTTAGTTTGTGAGTCACTGGAAACGAACACCCCCAGCCGCCTTTCCGAGTATTTCGTTCCGGCAGCAACCCTCTCCGAGTTTTATTTTACACCTCACCGAGTAAAAATGGCGGATGTCGCTGATGAGACAGTTCACGCCCACAAAACTGGTGGTTTTATAACTCCTACCTCACAGTAAGTCTGTTATGATCCCGCGGAGGCTATTTTTTGTATACTCCATCGTTCGGTAGAACGTTTATCAGGATTTTAGCTTGCAATCGGGTGTACGAAGTGAAATTGTTGGTAAGGTTGCCGATCAGCATAAAATCTACCGGACTGTGCTGTGTCAATCGCTTCATCCTCGGACGAAAATGCCTCTTTTAGTCAACTAATAGCCTTTTTATCTCGCAGACGCCTCGTTTCTTCCAAGATTAAGACGAAAACTTAATTGTGATCACTAAGATAACCATTTTAGTGTTTGTACTTGACTTAAACAGGCATTTTCGTCCGAGGATGAAGCGATTGACACAGTCGATTTTACGCAGGTCGACAAGCTTCCCAACAATTTCACTTCGTACACCCGATTGCAAGCAAGTCAGATTCCAGCGAGTTGAGAGCGGTCAGGAACCGACAGCCATATATCACTTACATCCAATTATAGCCACGCTGAGCACCAACCATCTGTGGCTACCTGGACTATAGTCTTTACCTATATTCATATATTGTGTTTCATGCACAAGCAATGGCGGGAAATGGTCCTACCTTACAGAGTGACAGCCACTGAGTGAATGCTGCATAGTTTTAAAATCCACTAAATTATAATTAATCCAAGAAATCTACATCAGACAAAGTGTCTTCTGCATCCAGTTCATCAGTTTGTTCATCTTCCTCCTCACTCTCTTCCATCCCTAATTCAATTATCAGGCTGTCACATACAGTGTCCATGAGTCCTTCTAATTTCCACATTTTGGTCTCCTCTTTGATAACATGAGAGCAGTAGTTGCTCCATTGCTCAGCTGTAACATTTTTCAAAGCGTCATTGGTCAGTTGTTCAGTATCCGTGATTTTGAAATTCGTATTTCTGGATTTGACATATCCTTTCACTTGAGCCCAAACCATTTCAATTGGGTTGAGCTAGCAGTGATAAGGGGGTAGGCGAAGCACACTAAAACCGTTCTCTTCAGCAAGAGTGTCTATTATATATTTTTTCTCAGAGTCTTTGTGTTTCTTGATGACATCATAGAGCTCACGTTTCGTCATTTTGTCCCCCCATGTAATACCCTTTTTCGTCAGCCAGTCTTGCATATCCTTTTTTAACGATCCGGATGTTGGTACTTTGTCTAAAACAGCGGAATGGTAGCTTGCATTGTCCATTACGATGACCGATCTTGGTGGCAACCTGGGCATTAACTCCTCCCGAAACCATTTCTGAAATAGTTCAGAGTTCATGTCTCCATGATAGTCTGCCAATTTTCCTGTTGTGCGAAAGACAAGTCCAGCTCCATCCAGAAACCCATTCTCATTACCAACATGCAGTACAATCAAACGTTCGCCTTTACCCGTGGGGTCACGTAATCCACCACGCCCAAAACCACCAAGAAAAGCCTGCCTCGCTGTTTTGATATTTGTATCCACCCAGGCTTTAGGTGTGGTCATTCCAGCAAAAGTCCAAGTCTCATCAAGAAAATATATTGGTCGCCCTTCTTGCCTATACTGCTTGATCTGGCGCAAGTACCTGTGCCGCCATTCGATAAGGTCATCCCTCTCGATGAGCAGACTCATCCTGCTTCTTTTTCGAAAACGAAATCCAATTTTTTTGAACAATCTCTGCAATGTTGTGATTGACATCGATGGAAATGTTCCGTCCTCATCTATTTTTTGCTTGACTTTTTTAATCGTTGGTGCTTCATTTTTCATGAAAAATCCATGAACGATCCGTCGAATTGCGGCAAGGGTGAACTCATCGTATTTATTCGGTGACGGGGTCCTCTCAGTTGAAGCTTTCTTGGGTTTCCTAGGGGTGACAACTTCTGCTTCATGTCTCTCTTTACGGATCCGAAAAATGGAAGACACACTGACACCAGTCGCTTTGGCTGTCTCCTCGGCAACCCTCTCCACTGTCCATTTCGGATGCTTATTTTGAAAGAAGTCAAACACATTCAACACAATGTTCCTAACTTTACTGGGAATCGGCACTCCTTTCTTCCCCTTCCCCTTTTTGTTCTGATCAGAGGATCCTTCTGCACCATTACTCAGAGGAATATTGGGGAGGACAAAAAATAAAAGTAATTGAACAAGAAAACAGCACGATGCAAGTCCTGGAGTAGTCATCTTTAGTCAAAGAAGTGCTCACTGTAAAAGTGCAGTCTGATACATACAATATCTGTTCCCGCCAAACCCCATCCTCCAAAAGAAAGCCTCTATGTTCATTTAGGCTTACATTATATTACATTTTGAGAAGCTGAAGAATGAGCTTTGAAGCCGTGCTGCTGGAGAGTGGTTGAACTTGTGACCATGAAGTCAGAACAGTCTCTTTCCAAATCATTGAAACATTTTGGTTATATATCCAATAACCCTCTTGTAAAACCATTAGAAAAAGAGAAGAAGAGACAAAAACCAATAATACGTAAAAATTCAGAATAGCCTATAGCTACCTGAATTTCCTGGTTCAAGTGTTGGTCAGCGCATCTCACTGCCAGGGCAGGCCTGCACTGATTAGCACCACATGTGGTTTCTTTTGATATGCCGCTCTCAACTCGCTGGAATCTGACTTTCCGAACGATGGAGTATACAAATTAAAATAGCCTCCACGGGATCATAAAAGACTTACGCTGAGGTAGGAGTTATAAAACCGCCAGTTTTGTCGGCGTTTCAGCAATATCCGCCATTTTTACTCGGTGAGGTGTAACATGCGACTCGGAGAGGGTTGCTGCACTCGGAAAGGCGGCTGCCGATTCTCCACGGTGACCCCATTTGAATTAAAATTGCAAACTCTTCAACATGGTCCAATTCACAAAAGCTGAATTCAAAATCGCGTCGTGCGTGGCAGGGTTCAATACACCAGCGTGTTCGAATTCAGTAGGCCGCAAGATCACCAGGGGGTTTCTCCAAAGTAATCCCAAAGTCAATCAACAAGTTGGAAAAGTTTGACATAAAAATGCTATTTCAAAGATGGCTGCCGGGCATGTTTGAGGTAAATTACTGAACACACAGAGGGGACCTATATGTATATATCGGGTGTCCCAAAAAGTGGAAACGTTTTGTCTCGCAATATCGCACTTATTTGACTGCCAAAATCTTTGAGAATTCACAGAGACCACCTTCAGCATATCGTCCGCCACCCCTGCAAACATCAAAGGTATCGGATATACTTCCTGTGAATACTGTCCATTGATCAAAATTGCATGTCAAAAAATACAATATCAGAGAAAATTACCTATTTCAACCTGTGTTCGATGTGTCCTCCATCCTCTTCTACCACCATTCTCAGCCGTTTCTTCCATTCTGAAATGCTCTTACGAATTTCGACTAATGAAATTTCTCCCTCCTCTTTGAATTTTTTATTTCGTCCGCGATACACCTTTTCTTTGAGAGTCCCATATCGAGTAGCCATTGGGGTTGCAATCAGGACTTTGAGGACTCAGGACTCATCTTTCCTGTAGAGTGGCCCCCACCAAGTAGGCTTGTGTTACACGACTGGTATGGGAGGGGCCCCACTGATTGACAGAATGATAGTGCCTGTATGCAGACATGCCGGAATCATCAACTTGTCAGGTGACGCAATTCTGACATTTCTGATACTGCATTTTTCAACATGCCATTTTTAATTGAGTAGTGCATCCAGAATACGCGGGGATACTTTTGAACTTTTTACAGTAGATTCAAAACATTATCATCTTAGGAGATGCAAAATTTCATTAAATTCTATGCATGGAAAAGTGAGCTATGCATAGATATAATTGTTCCATTTTTTGGGGACACCCGATAATCGCACCAAGTTTGAAGGCTTTACGTCAAATAGCCGCAATAAATGCCACCAAATGCAAAATTTTGAACTTTGACCTCTCTGACCTTGTAAAGTAGGTCAAATCGAAAAGCCTTTAGATATGTTATGTATCCTTATTAGACATGTTAGATGTACCTGTGATAAAGATTTTAGATGATCCAGTTAGTAGTTCAGGAGTTATTGCACTTTTTGCGTTTTCGGTTTTGGTCACCTAGTGGAGAAGCCAAGAATCCAATCGGACCGAAACTTGGTATCATAGGTCATCTGACTAGGGGGTATACATGTACAAAGTTTCAGGTCAATAGCCCCCAGCGGTTACGAAACGTGCCCTGCTAACGGACGACGACGACGGACGCTGCACCTACGTAAGAGCTCCCAGGTGAGCTAAACACAAATGTCCGAACAAAATTCCCCAACGGATCGGGAAAAAGTTCGCCTAATCGGCCCTGATAGGACCTCAGAAACAATGTACATGTAGAACAACCTGTGTATGAATTGAACACAGGCTAGGAACGAGGGTAAGCATGCAATAGCGCGATAATTTCAGGTCGGCGTCCCGAAACAAAGTCAGTGTTATATAGCATATAGTGCCGCTTTAACGCTGTAGTGTCCAATGTTGCAATTTTACTACATGATGGAGCCATACCATACGCCCCATCTGAACCCTGAAATCTTTCACTGTTTGATTGCCTCTTTAGACCTGTTCAAAAATCAGCTTTTGTCTATTTTTATATGTTTCAGCATTGTTTCCCATGCTTTTTGGCATGATGAAATGGCCAGGGCCATTGTGCTCACCTCTGTGACAGAGTATGAAGTGTGAGCAAGTGTGAGTAGCCTGGTGATACACTGAATGGTGAAAGATTAGTGCAGAAACATCATAACATTTACTGCCGATGAGATATGGACAAAGTAAATTTTTCAAGATGGCCGCCTGGCAGCCATGTTGAAGTCCAATCGCACCGAAATTTGGCATATAAGTAGACGGTACCAAGACACATATTTAGGCACGGTTAAAGCATCCTAGCTCCCACTATTTATGAGGTGTGGGTCAAAGTCCATTTTTCAAGATGGCTCCCTGGCGGCCATATTTGACGTCAAATCTGACTGAAATTTACCATATATTTATACGGTACCTAGATACATATTTTGGCAACGTTAAAACATCCTACCTACTCCTATTTATAAAATGTGGGTCAAAGTCCATTTTTCAAGATGGCTTCCTGGCGGCCATATTTAAAGTCCGATCGGGTTTAAATTTGGTGCATTCGTGCAGGGTGCCTAGATATATCTTCACACCAAATCACAACACTCTATGTCAAATAGCAATGAAATGTGCCACCAAACAGTGAATTTTGAACTTTGACCTCTGTGACCTTGAAAAGTAGGTCAAATCAAAAACCCGGGATTTATGTGATGAAGTCTCATCAGAGGAACCCACCATAAAAGTTTCGTGGTTCTAGCTAACCGCGTTCAGGAGTTACGGCCGAAAGAATGTTTTCACAAAGCGCCCCCTACAGGCCAGAGTGTACAAGCAGCAGCGCTAAGTTTCGGTCCAGAGATAGTTTTTGCCATAGGGTACCTGTACACCAAATTTCAAGTTTGTAACCCAAGCGGTTTAGAAACGTGCCACCCCTGTTAACGACGACGGACGACGACGACGACGACGACGGACGACGGACGACACACCATGGGAGAAGCTCACCTCACAGAGGTGAGCTAAAAAGCTGAAAATAACAACCATTTTGACCTGGGTAGTCGGGAAGACCTGCCTCATGGGACGTTAAGTGTATATACATAAATGTACAGGAAAATGTACATTAATTTGAAAAACACATATTTCACAAAAATTTCCCAATAGATTTTTTTCTGGTTTTCATATATCGGGCGGCCCAAAAAAACGTGCCGAACTTCTAATTTCGATTTGTCAACAACTGTCCGTTATAATTCAATGAAATTTGGCACCATATCATTTAAAGATGTTTTGTTTAACGTGTAAAATTTTGCTTTGATAGCTTTGGTATTAGGCCGTATCACTCAATTTAAAAATCATAGGGAAAAAATGCGATTCCGGAGTCCTAGAAGAAACGGGTGGATAAAAATTTCTCCAACTTTAAACTTTTATTTCTCTAAAAAACTTTACTACAGCTTAATGAAATTTTGTGAAACACCGCCTCCTGACATATATGGTTGGAAATTCAGGCATTTCCCTGCAGTAACCAGTGGTTACAACAAAGTTGTTCAGGGAAATGCCTGAATTTCCAACCATATCTACCTCCTGATATTGGCTCTAATATGTGGAAGTATTAATCCAATAAGTTCAGTTTCTATACGCCGTGGCGCTCACTACTAAAACGCCATATTTGAATCTAGCGTTTCGCTTAAGATCCAAAACAGGGTAGCTTCCAAACGATACATACACATACATTAAGAGCGAGAAAGTATGGAATTAAGATAATAAGAGGCAAAGACATTGCACAGTGGGTTTTAACCATAAAGAAGTCAGAAAAAATTCTAATGGCATGAAATCTATGAGATGTACTCCAGACCATGGCCATTTTCAAATTCATGTACATTTTCCTGTACATTATGTATATACAGTTCAAGTCCCATGAGGCAGGTCTTCCGGACTTCCCAGGTCAAAATGGTTGTTATTTTCGGCTTTTTCATGCCAAAAAGCATGGGAAACAATGGTGAAACATATAAAAATAGACAAAAGTTGATTTCTGAACAGGTCTATTGCCGCTTGCATAGATAGTCCTCTACACTCACCTATCTGTTGATTAATCCACTGTAGCTGGTATCCAACGTTTTGGAAGCCGTTGGGCTTCTGCCCAACTGTAACACACCCTGCTCTATTCTCATAAAAGCTTGAGATACCCACAACTGCCCAGTGCTTGTACTGGTTGAGGCACACAAGTGGACCACCGCTGTCACCCTACAACATCAAATTAAATGCTCAACAAATTTCCAATGGGGCGAATGCATCTGAGGTTTTATCAATAGCATATATAGGTGGCATTAGTGTTCCATACTTCATTGTAGACCACCGCACGAGGGTAATTGCAACAGCCCTCGTCAAAATGGCGGAGAGGCCGGTCGTCGCTTCGGTAAGTTGACGTCGATTTTTACCGACTTAGAGTTGGTGCACCAACTTCAAAAGTGGTGAGCATGTAAAGAAAATTGTACTGAGTGTACTGAATGCACTGTATTTGCGTCGCTGCCGCCATTAGCCGAGAAAAAAAGTCAGAAAAGTTCATGTTCGAGCCGAGGGTAATCTGAACTTGTGAGGGTGTTCGAACGCGGATAAACAAGCATGACGAGGGTAATCCGCCTCGCAGGTTCTGACGAGGGAAACTCCAGCAATTGTTCAATCCGGTTTTCTTCTGAAAACAGCGCACATTCTTTACTCTTAACAGATTTACTGCCTCAACTTTACTTTTCTTCACAACTTCCAATGGACTGGGTGCGTTAGGAGTGGTGTGGTTGAACATGTTTCAACCCTGGCTTGTATTCTCTCATAAGTTCATGTTGCGATAACTATAAATGTTGATGCACGCCATCTGGTGGCACGCATTTGAACGAACCGACCTCGAACTAGATCGAGGCGGGTTCGGTAACCCGCACCGTGTAAAAGCGATCAATCCATCCTGAACCGAACCCGCCCGAGGAAGGTGGAGGTAGGTTTCCTCGAACCAGCACCGTGTAAAAAGGGCTATTGAAACGTGAAGTGTAAATAACGATAATGGTATCATTCGATGCAGAATCATATCCTCTACAAAGGGATATAGCCAGTTTTTCACAACTCATATCTATGTTTATTTTATGATGATTTTTTCGAAAGTCTAGTTTTTTCTGATACACCCTGTAGTGCAAGACCTAAAAATCATACGGCAAGAATTTAGAGATAAACGGGTATCAAACCGGAAAAAATTACGGTGCAATATTTATGGAATATTATCCAAGATCTAACAATTTTTGGTGCAAGATTATCACCTGCGTCTTCCCAAGATTCACGTGAGCACAAAACTGATGACGTGATGAAGTATATCCCGGGTGCATTAATCCGTCATTTTCATAAATTTTCTCTTTGAATGGCAAGTTTGATTCCTTGGGACAGTTCCGGCAAACAGCCATACAGTAGGATCATTGCTCAAAAGGAGTGAAAATTAATGTATACCTCCTATAATCAGGGAATACGGAGGAGACAAGACCAATCCCTACAACTTTTCAAAAGGAACCCATAGTAAATTCTCAAGGACTTAGGAACTCTAGGCCTAGTTCGAGACGATCCTTCATTTCATGATTTACGCTGAATATCAACCTCACTACACCTCTTGGTAGCTGGTTTACATCCCGACCTGAAATTTCTCATACATGTACTTCGATTCTTACACTCTTAATATCGTCATTGTGGTGTAGTTCATGGTTGTGGGTTCAATTCTGGCCATCTTTGGAGCGAATGGTTGTGTATAGTTTATTTTTGTGACTTGGACTTCCGCTATTGACCACAAATGAGCGACAGATCGACCCTGCAGTGCGTCGCAAGGCTCACGGCTCCAAGGTCCTTGAGAACTTACCATAGGTTCCTTTTGAAAAGCTGCATAGAGAAGACTTTTCTCAAATCTTTGGGGGTATATCGTTAGCAATTTTCTGCGTTTTTTTTATTAATGTAATGGTAAGTGTATTGTAATAAATTGCAATGAATTTTTCAGTGTTGATACATGAACTAAAATTCAGTCACGTTTGAATAAAATCCGCTTTGGCGCTCAATATGAAATGCATTCGTGACGTCATCAGTTCTGTGGTCACGTGCATCTTGGATGGTCACGTGAATCTTGACAAGACGCGCGTGCAATCTTCGACGAAAATTTTTTAGATCTTGGACGATTTTTATAAATCTTGCAATGTATTTTTTTTCAGTTTGGTACAATTTTTTCTCTAAATTCTTGCCGTATGATTTTTAGTTCTCGGATGATATCTTATAAGTCTTGCACTATTATTTTGGGTACAATTTTTCATTTAAATTCTTGCGGGATTTTTACCACTTGGACGATATGTTTTTCAACTCCTGGAGTAAATTTTACAATTCTTGGACTATTTTCTTTTATTATATTTCATTTTGGGACTATAATTTTTCCAATCCTGAAAGAAAAGTCACTCTTGAATAAATTCCGCTTCAGCATTCCATACATGAGGGAGCTTGAATGGCTGATGATAATGTTGGGCCAATATTTGCCATAAAAATATTGAATTCATTTGCGATTACGGTGTAATCCGAAACCTCAGCATTGATTCTGCCATGTCTGGTACTGATCTGCCATATTCCTGTGAAGGAAGAACTTGCCTCTGCAATGAAATGACATGGGCCTACATTTATAATCATAGGACTACTTTCAACTGTTGTATTTGTCGATCAGTGTATGAAGGCCTTATGAACACACAATCTCACTCCTCTGATACTTCCTCAGCTCATAACTCAAGAACTCAAGGGCGGTGTCGTAGAATGTCATGCCCCCGATATGAGATGCCCCACAATAATAGATTCTGACGGAATAAGGGTCAGCCGGGCACTGACAAACAGAACTTCTGTTACCAGATGTCCCCTGAACAAAAGAAGTGGGCATCTGATATCGGGGGCATTACATTCTATGACACCTGCACTGTAAAAAATGGAGTAGTCCCCGCCGGTAAATTTTACCAATGCCATCGGCAATTTCGATTTTACCACAGAAAAGGGTAATATTTGCTCAAAAGCGCCGGTCAATATTACCTACATGTATCCGTGGGTATTCTCAGGCGCGTTCCTTATTATTGGAGGTAGGCTAATGTTTACCTGGAACCGTGGGTAAAACTGGGGACAAGCTTACTACCTATATTCCCGTAGGTAAATTATTCCCGTATCGAAATTGCCGATGGCATTGGTAAAATTTACCCGCGGGGACTATTCCATTTTTTACAGTGCGTCTTCAAATCACCGGGAAGTAATTTAATCTAGTTCTTCTGTATTACTATATATACTTCGCACATCCAGCAATTTTCATTTCTTATACTACCTATGGACAAACTTCTTGAAGATGAGAGCGCAGTTTTGGTTAAGAACTACATGTAATTTAATGGCTTACATCTAACTTACCACTTGTGTTCGAAAGTGACACCAACGCAGGAACTCTAACAGACTAATGTCTTTTTCAAAGAAAACTGGAGTAGAATGTAACTTACAGGACAAATTGTATGAGGACCACCGACATAACCAGCGCATATCTGATCTGGATTAATTTTACCATGCCACAAAGATGGACCGTTGCATTTTTCTCTCGTCCAAAGCCTCATTTTAGCTTCTTGTAGATCCGGTGGCTTTGCTGAAATTTGATGAATAATACATGTAATTCTGCGAGTAAAATCTCCACATGATCGATTGATTCACAAGCTTAACTTTATGCTAAAAAGAGAATTTTGAATTTCCTGGTGTTGCACTTCAGCAAAATCTACAACCTACATTTGAAATTTTAAGGGGGCAGGGCATATTCTCTGTACGGTGTACCCCATTTCGCCAAATATTCCCCATTTTGCCTACTCACGTTTCGACTATTCGCAGTTTTAACAATGGATTTCGCAAATTTTTCTTCCTACTCCTTATGGGGGGGGGGGGGTCCCAGGAGTTGGATATCAGGTGACCTAGCTCAAAACTGCGGATTAAATAAATTTATTGGGTTCTCTTTTTTTAATTCATGAATATCAAAAATTGAGTTAGTTATGCTGTTGACATTCATAAATTCCTTTATTTTTGAAGCTTTAATGAGATTAAGAGCATGTCATTCTCTTTTATCTACAACCTTATTCTTTAGTTGTACGTCGATCCTGAATAAAATTACTTTGAAAATGTTCCTCATCTCCCTAAGCTCTGAGATTCTTGAAATTCAATAGCAGTAACTAAACTTGGGTGGCAAAATTAGATGAGCAAAATGTTTTTTTTTGTGCATTCCTACTCCATTATTCATCTGACCATTCCTCCATGAACTGACAAAGGATGTCTCTCCAACTGATGGATGACAAAAACCAACAAATAGATTGCTTTAACTTTGAATAAAAAGGTAGAAGTCCCAAAACCAAAAATACAATGAAATGGTCCATGGACCATGTGCCCACCCGTTTGAACATAATAGTGAAATGACAGACAGAGGTAAATGTCAGTTATGAGCAATCTGGGTCAAGTCATTCCCAAGTTGCAGGACTACAATGATTTTGGGGTTATGCCCGTGGCGGCCATATTGGATGTCGGATCGGGCCAAACCTTCACATGCACATAAAGGTCACCTAGAGGGAGCCACATAGCACGTTTGAGTGATCTGGGTCAAGTCGTTCCTGAGTTATAGCACATTTGATGATTTTCGGGTTACGCCACCTGGCGGCCATATTGGAAGTTTAATCAGGCCGAAATTTGACGTGCTTGTAAAGGTCATCTAGAGGGAGAAAAATGTCAAGTTTGAGCACTCTGGGTCAAGCCGTTCCTGAGTTATAGCACTTGGATGACTTTCAGGTTACGCCACCTGTGGCCATATTCGATGTCCGATTGGGCCAAAACTCGGTATTTTTGAAGGTACCCCTCTAATACACGTTTGTGCAAGATATGAAGACGGTCGGTGAAATAATGAAGAACTGTGGCAGGTTCGTTACTTTTGTAGAACTTTGACCAGTGCATGTGACCTTGAAAAGTAGGTCTAATCAAAAACCCGTTATATGTGTTATGTATCCCAATTAGATACACCTATGATAAACATTTGGAGATGATCCAGTCATTAGTTCAGGAGTTATTGCACTTTTTGTGTTTTTGGTTTTGGCCACCTGGAGGCCAAGCCAAGAATCGAATCGAACCGATACTTGGTGTCATAAGTCATTTGACCTAGGGGTGTATATGTACAAAGTTTCCGATCAATAGCTCCTGCGGTTACGAAACGTGCCCTGCTAACGGACGACAGACGACGACGGACGCTGCACCACGACAAACGCTCACGGGTGAGCTAAAAAGTGCAATAACTCCTGAAATAACAAGAGAAGGACATCGGAGCGATGTCAGTGGTTTCCGATGAGAAGTTTACTACTCTAGAGCTAGTTATCTCTGACCTTGACCTCTGACCTTCAGAAGTTTTGCGTAACTGGAACAGGGATCCTTGATTAAACCAATAGGGGATGGTTAATGCAGGCTTCTAATTAGTTTTCCCCTGAAATTCTGAGTAGATTTGCATTTTAGAATTGTCTGACCATGACCTTGACCTCTGACCTTAAAGATCATTGCGTAATCCGAAAGGTCATCCTTGTTAACCTCGGTGTATAGGTGAAGGTTTTAGGCTTCTACCATCACCAGGTTCTGACTTATCATATGTTATATGTGACAGCATCTGCAGACTGTGACCTTGACCTCTGACCTTGAGAATTATTGCGTAAGTGGAACAGGCATCCTTGATTAAACTTATAGGAGATGGTTAATTCGGGCTTCTAATAAATTTTCTCCTGAATTTCTGAGCAGATTTGCACTTTAGAACTGTTTGACCTTGACCTTGACCTCTGACCTTCAAGGTCATTGCGTAATCTGAAAGCTCATCCTTGATAACCTAGGTGTAGGTGAAGGTTTTAGGTTTCTACCATCACCAGATTCTGACTTATGTCATGTTATCAAATTTAAATATCAAATCTCCCCACGATATCAGCAAATATCATGCGACCGAGCAGGTGCAAACTGAAAATTTCAGTTGCAATAACATCCTTGGATGAGCAATGATGTTGTGATAATACTTTCAAGTCGCTTACTGCGGCAGATCTCCCGATATGTCAAAATATCAAATTTGATATATCAATATCATTATGATACTGACACTGGAGAACATATTTGTTGATGCCAGTATCTTGCCAAGGGCCATAAACATAGGGAAGGAACTTGTTACTAGTGCTCTACCTGGCGTCGGAGACAAGTTATTCAAGAAACAAAGTGTGACAGACAAAATCTCAACTTTTGATATATCAATTTCACCATGATCCAAAGAGAAGAAAAGCACAAAAATTGACACACAATATATGATAAATAAAAAGGCAATTTCCAGAGTTTTGCGAATTTTCGACCCCAACCGGGATCTTCTTCAGACTGGAACTTTACAATCCGAAACACTAGAACAGACCGTTCTTTTTATTTATCATCAATTTCACCATGAACCAGGTATCGGAGACTGGAAATTTTCATTCCATCTTGTAGCTCAGGTCATGAAACCTGGGGGTAGGTCACATTTCCAGGTCTGTAGCTCTTGCAGGAACAAAGTTACAGGTGTGACAGACTGAACAGACAGACAGATACACAGACACACAGACAGACACCATGACCAAACACAATATGGTTTCCGATCTCAAGATCGGAAACCATCAATATAATGACAGGATATAATGACAGGATCATCTCCAACTTTTTGTCATGGGTGTATCTAATGAGGATTCATAACATACATGTATATAAAGACTTTTCGATTTGACCTACTTTTCATGGTCACAGAGGTCAAAGTTGTGATTTTGCCTTTTGGTGGCACGTTTCGTAACCGCTGGGGCTATTGGCCTGTTGAACTTGGTACAGATATACCCTTATGTCATATGACCAATGAAACAAGGTTTCAGTTCGATTCGATTCTCGACTTGGCAACCAGGTGGCCAAAACACAAAGCACAACAAGAGGCCCAAGGGCCTGGCGCTCAGCTGACAGTTGACTTCAGATGTAGTTGTAGGTGAGGTGAAGCCTGCTGAAGGAGAGGTGGAACTGTACACTGGGTCCAATGGATTTTTATAGAAAACGAAGAGAAAGACACCTTGGCTCAACTGGTCTTTAAGCAGGTCAAGGAAGTACATCACTTCAAATTACACTTCATTAGCGTCAGATTGATGCCAAAGTAGGTCAGTAGGTCACGGAAGTAGGTCAGTTCAAACCAACACTTCATTACCTTTAGTTTGATACCAAACATGGCTACCTTGGCTCACCTGGTCTTTAAGTAGGTCACTAGGTCATGGAAGTAGGTCAGTTCAAACCTACACTTCATTACCTTTAATTTAATACCAAACATGACAACCTTGGCGCAACTAGTTTTTAAGTAGGTCAGATAGGCTTGATTTGAACATCATATGTTGTTGTGTTGTAGAAATGAGAAATTACGTCATATTTTGCCTAAAATCAACAAATTTGCCGTTTTTACAACAAATACGAATTTAATGATGTTCTAATCATGCTTATCTGACAAAGAGGTGCCATATTTCTATCTATTGGTAATACATTTATAGGGTCTGAAACGGACGAGAAAAAAGTTAGCAGTACATGCACTCTTGAATTTGTAATAGAAGTCCATATACATTGTAATAGGAGTTAATGTAGGATCTCAAATAAATACCAATTATGGGCACTTCGGGGGGTCGGATTTGAAGGGACTTTTTATGAGATGTTTGGAGGGGTATACTGAACCATATAAAGCAAAAAGAAATTCTGTTGCAATTTGTTCTGGGTCAAATCATACTTTCCCTGGACTATTAAATCTCCTAAATAACTTCCCACAGCACCTTTCCGTATCCAACTTTTTTTCTTTTATATCTCTACATGCTAAATCGGGATTCAGACCCCGCATCTACATGTAGTACACGTTCCCATTCAGCAATGGGAACAGATCGCTGACACTGTCTAAAAACATTCTTTCAGGACTAATTCAAATCTATCTGGGGATGGGAAGGCACCTTCGTCCTCCACAGTCCGTAGATCAGGAATTCTCACCCAACTATTAAAAGAAGCATCATAATGAAATGGCCAGGGCCACTGTGCTCACCTCTGTGATAAGACTGCGACCCCGGTAAAGTAAAACTGGGACACTCATGGTGATTGATGAAGAATCAGTACAGACAAGACAAAGCTGAACACACCAAAGTATTTTATCTGAGCAATAATTAATCAATGACATAAACTCAGTCAGAAGAAGTTGTATTTGTGAGCAAACTGCCTTCCGCTGTATTGGCTGCAGATGTCAAAAGTTCTATTTTTCAAGATGGTCACCTGGCGGCCATATTTGAAGTTTGTTGGAACTAAAATCTTAGCATAAATGTTGAGGATACTTACATAGATATTCAGGCAACATAAAACTATCTTAACCTTTACTATTGATTAGATATGGGCCGAAGTAAATTTTTCAAGATGGCTGACTGGCGGCCATACATGAAGGTACCTAGATACATGTTTTGACAAGGCTATAACATCCAACTTACTCCTACTTGTGAGATATAGGTCAAAGTCCTTTTTTCAAGATGGCCTCCTGGCGGCCATATTTGAAGTCCGATTGGGTCGAAATTTGGTGCACTTGTAGAGGGTGTTTAGATGTATCGTCACACCAAATCAGAACACTATGGCCCGAACTTATAAAAGGTGTTTTTCGCCTGTCTATCTTGGACTTGTTTAAGCCTAAACATTTGTAAGACAACTGTTAGACACGTCTACCAAAACACTGTTGTTTATCAGAATTTCGAACAACGCAATGATGTCGGCCTAGCTAGTCAAGTCCAACAGGCGATTAAACATGCTGCCATTATATAATGAATTGTAAGGGGCATACCTTAGTTGACCTCATTTGTGCGGCATTCGTCATATAGGCCTATTTCCTGTTGTCACTGGATGGATAGTACACCCGTAGTCAAAACATAGATAGATAGAAATAAAAATTTCCTACCTACCCAGTGATATCAAGATGGTCCCTGCATTGACAATGTAGGGACCATAAAAAAGTAGCGAAAAACACGACTTTACCAAATTCCTTCTATCAAAGGTGGATTTCACCGGATATTCTCGATTTTGATATCATCAGACAGCCAGGAAAATTTGCTATCACATATGTTAGGCGCAGCCTCCTACATTGCATTGGTTTGGAGGTATTCAAGAAAAACTTCTGTCCATTTATTTTTCGGTATGATTGTACATTTACACAGGTGAGCACATGGTCCGTGGACCACTTCATTTGTAATCTATTCTTGAGAGAATTCTCTTTACATTATAATAGTTCTATATCATCCATAGCTTTGAAATAGGTCATCTGATGTCCACCTCCTACAACAACGGCTTGGAACAAAAACAACCACCCCATTAGGAGTAAGGAGAAACATTGGAAAATCCATTGTTAAAATTGATAATAGGCGAAACGGAGAGTAGGTGAAATCGAGAGTAGGCAAAATGGAGAGTAGATGAAATGGGGACGAGGCGAAATGGGGACAGGCAAAATGGGAGTAGGCGAAACGAGGAGTAGGCCTAGGCGAAATGGTGAGTAGGTGAATGGGGTTAAACCTCTCTGTACAGAACTTACTGCCAAGGCTGTCAATACCTCCCCATCCCGTTACATAACACAGCGATGATGTCGGATATTCGTCTGATGATTCGGGCAAACAAGCTGGCATGACACTGGCCGTATAAGTGACTGGCTTTTCGAGAAACACCAATGCGATGTCATTTCTTTGAGACGATGACTCGTATGATTCGTGAAACACGATATCTCGAGCTTTCCGGACGACTTGTGCTGGTGTTATATCGGTTTTTTCCGTCGAGTATTTACTGCCCATGATGAAAGAATACTCAGATTTATTCCTGGAAAATTAATCACAAATCAGTTCGTTTATTTTCTTAATGTCACTGTCATTATAGGGCCGTTTAGACGACAGGCAAAAATCCACATACGATCCGATCGAATCCGATTGTGGTTCAAAACTCTTGCCTGTAAACGCTACCCAATGTGGTCTAATGTGGTCCAATGTGGATTTAAAATGAACCACCGATTTTGCTGGTCCCGAATCCACATTCGACCGCATTAGACCACATTGAACCACATACGACCAGATTAAAATTCTCGTCTAAACGCAAATGAGGCCCGAATCCGGAGTCATTCCACCTGCACGCATGCGTATTGATGTGGTTTTTCTTCCTCCACTGACCACACTCGCTGTGGAGAGTTCCACAAGGGAAATTTGAAGTCGGAATGTGACCAGATTAACATGCGTGGGTAGACGCTACCCCAAAAAATGGAACACGTCCGGTCCAGAATGCGGCTCGATCGGATTGAATCCGATCGAATCTGAATGTGGTTTTTTTGGCTTGGTCGTCTAAACGGCCCTATTGGAAGTTGAAGTTTCATGTGACATTGGCACTGGAATGCCTGCCAGTATGGTTGCAAGGTCATTTCTTCACAAATAATATGGTCCATGGGTCACCTTAGTTCGCGAATGTACCAGTGGAACAAATGACAAAGGTAACAAATGGAGGCAACGAATTGGGCCACGACCTCATATAGGTTTGCTAGTTCAAAAATGTCTGTGAGAGGAACAGGCCAGAGCCAAAGATGCAGATTGTGACGAAATAGTCACATTCCGCCTGCGTTTTCGTAAGGTTGCCAATCTTTACACGTCTATATCGCCAAAACCGTTGCTCCTACGCGTCTGAAATTTCTTTTGGCGCTAGTCGCGTCGTCGTAGCTGCTTCCGTTCCGGAGATATGGCCATTTTGTCAAGTCAGATTTGCTCTCTGGAGTCTGTCAATCTAGACCCCGGGACAAANGCGTATTGAGGGGGGGGGGGGGGTAGTCTCGTATTAAAAAAATATGCAAAGCAGACATCAATCGGTCCACTGGTTACGATTCTAGGTCAATTTGAATGTGCGAGGGTGTGTGGCACAGGCCACACTCGCAAAAATGCGAGAACGGTAGCGAGAGGGTTAAATTGACTGTCAAGTCAATTTCACAGATCTAGTTATCATTGGTGCTTCTAATGAGAGATCATGGCATATGCCCGGGGGCATATGTAACGGGGTTTTGATTTGACTTTTCAAGGTCACAAAGGTCAAAGCTCAAAATTGTGTCATTTGGTGACACGTTTTGTAACTGCTTGGGATATTGACCTGAAACCTGGTACATATTATATACCCCGATGTCGGATGACCTATGACGCCAAGTTTCGGTCCGATTCGGTTCTTGGCTTGGCCACCAAGTGGCCAAAAGCAAAGCTTAAATTCCAGTAACTCCTGGGCCCATATTCATAAAACCTTGCTAGCTTAGTTGGCTGCTAGTTGTGTACGTTGGTCTGTACAAACTAGGCACTTTAGCAGGCAACTAAGCCTAGCAGGGTTTTATGAATATGGGTCCTGAACTGTTAAATGGATTGTCACCAGATTTTAAAGGTGCATCTAATGAGGATACATGACATATGTTAATGGTTATTGATTTGACCTACTTTTCAGGGTCAGAGGTCAAGTTCAAAATTTTGCCATTTTGGTTGCACATTTCGTGGCTATTTGGCCCTATTCTAACTTGGTGTGATCATCTATCTAGGTACCCTCTATGTGTACCGCAAATTTTTGCCCAGTTGGAATACAAATAGTGGTTACCATGCAGCCATCTTGGAAAATGGACTTTGGCACATATATGTCATAAATTCTCAAGCCAGAATGTTTTGACCTTGAAATTTTGACCATAATCATTTGACCCTGGAACTCAAGTTCCCTGAAACATTTCGATTTAACATTTGTCATTTGTTTTTCTGGTACGTTCACCCAGGTGAGTACATGGTTCATGGACCATTTCAATCTCCAAGATTCCCATTGTTTGCAACACACTGGAAACAGACTCACGTACCAGTGAATGTTCTTACATTTTATGTTCTTTACATTTCATGCGCTTGGCTTAAGAGGGCTTTGTGAATTAGGCCCCGGTGTATGTTGCACCAAACGTCGTAGGTGCTGTCCTAAAGTTAAAAACAAAAATGGGTTGCACCGTCCATGTCTTAGGACATCGTCCTAAGGCTGGGTGTCCATTCACGCGATTTTCGAGCGGCGGACGCTCGAAATCATTGTTTGTTTCCGCCGCGTTGGTTGTGTACAAAGGTTGCGACATCGCGCGGCAGGAAAATCGCGTGAATGGATTCTTAGCCTTAAGTTCCTGGACCGGTATATGGCAAGCCAAACGTTGCAATATTCAATACTATAAAATATTTTTGTTCCAAAAATATATTCATTCATGAATGGTAAATATTCATTCATGAATGAAAAATATTGATTCATGAAAAAAATATTCATTCATGAAAAGAATATCTGTTCATGAAATAAATATTTATTCATGAAAAAATATTTGTTTATGAAAAAAATGTTTGTTGATGAAAAAATATTTGTTGACGAAAAAATTATTGTTGGTACGTCCAAACTGATTGGTCCTGATTGGTCCCGGGTAACATACGGCTGTGTATGTTCCTTATTAGACCCCCATTTTGTGGTCCTTATAGCGCCCCCTTATCAACTCAGACTGGCAGTTAAAGGTGAATTAGAGGCCTTATATACCCGCGTGTCCAGAAAAATTTTATTGAGGTCGAATTTGATTGGATGTTGGTGCATAGTGATGTCCCATCATGCCTCAACACGAATTAACATAAAGGGGGCGCTGCGATCGATTTCGTGAAAATCGTTTTTACTGCACTTGAGCCCTGTGGGTTAATATTTTTTTTAAAAATTCCACCACAGTGCATTAGTACTAGGGTGTATCTACAAAACGGCTGGAGCAAAACTATAATAATAGGTGGCGCTGCTGAGATAGTTATACTGTTACGTTTTTGGTCATAAGTTCTGAATGGGTTAACATATTGACCTAATTCTTGTACGTTCATCATGTACACATGTCTGTGCATCCGTACACGTAGTTTGCCGCATTAACCCCTTCCTCCTTTTTTTCAGTTAAAAAGAATGCTTGGACTTCTTGGGCCTTCATTCATGCTCAGACGTCTCTCTGTTTTACTGACAAAATGGAGGAAGGGCTTAATGCGGCAAAGTGCACACGCTGGGATGCACAGACATGTGTACATGAAGAACGGACAAGAATTGGGTCAATATGTCAACCCATTCCGAACGTATGACCAAAAACGTAAAAGTATTAATATCTCACGAGCGCCACCTATTATTTTAGTTTTGCGCCAGACATTTTGTAGATACATCCTAGTACAAATGCACTGCGAAGGAATTTAAAAAAAAAATTAACCCATAGGGCTCAACTACAGTAAAAAGCGATTTTCACGAAAGCGACCACAGCGCCCCCTTTTATCTTAATTCGTGTTGAGGCATGATGGGACAGCACCATGCAACAACATCAAATCAAATTCGACCTCATTAAAATATGTCTGGACACGGGGGTATATAATATATGTACCTCTAATTCACCTTTAACTGCCAGTCTGAGTAGATAAGGGGGCGCTATAAGGACCATAAAATGGGGGTCTAATAAGGAACATACACAGCCGTACATGTATGTTACCCGGGGACCAATCAGGACCAATCAGTTTGGACGTACATGTACCAACTCGTACGGGTAGCCGGAGTTCGTTCCAAAGCGCGAGCATACTACCGGTAACTTTAACTCGTTTGGCATTCTGACACATCTCCCAGCAGAGGGCTCTGATGATTGAACCAATATATTTCGTGTTGAATGAATATTTTCATTATCGAATGGATATTTTTCACGTTGCAAGCATACTGACGCATTTTCCAACAGAGGGCTCTGATGATTGAACCAAAATAATTCGTGTTGAATGGAAATACTGCTGCTCGTTACTCGTTCTGGATGTAATATTTATGTGGGATAAAAATATTTGTATGCGATAATTTTTTTTGTATGGGATAAATATTTTCATTGGACACATTTTGAAAGAAATTTATACAATTTTTTTCATGAATAAATTTTTTTTCATGAACAAATATTTTTTCA
>NMRB01001766.1:13694-29991 GCA_002633025.1 Notospermus geniculatus | reverse complement strand
GGGGGGGGGGGGGGCATCGAAAACGCAAGTGTACTTGTAGGCACCTATTTAGTGCTCGGAATGGTTTATCATGAGAAGATCACAGACTTGTAAAATTATTGTGAGTGAAAATTTGGAAAGCCTCGTAAATAGAATGTTTTTATTGCAGTCATTCTTTTTTGATACATACCATTTGCCCCCGAATGACCATGTGACAGAATCAGCCCATGAACTCTGAGATTTTCCCTGGGAAAAGCCTTATGTAGCCCCAAAACCAATGACTGGACAGTAAAATTGCTACTCTTTGGCAAGTATGAAAAAGATACAGCAAACCGATCGTTGTGACAGCGGCCATGTTGGCAGCCATCTTGGATATATCATAAAGCAAGCATCTGATGTTGTCAAATATGGTTGCAATGAATAGCCTGACCCCAAAAACCTATGGTTAGACACCAAAATTACCTTCCTGTGACAAATAGGATGGAAGTTGTCCCAGTCGCAGCCGTACGGCGGCCATCTTGGATTTCAGCATTACGTAATCATCTGACAACTTCGAAAGTAGGTTCATTGGATTGCTCGACCCCAAAAACCTAGGGATAGACACCAAAATTGGCCTCGTACCTTGAACAGGGATGGAGTTATTCATGAGTTTATGTGTTGGCGGCCATCTTGGCCGCCATCTTGAATTTCACCCTTCCTGCACCTGATTCAGGAAGTAAACCCAAGTTTTTTTTGAAGCCCTAGGGGTCCCCTACAAGGATCAAGCATCAAATTGAGGGGACCCCGAAATGCACACAGGACCTTTCTCAGCCCCTGGACTACATCGTAATAACTCACCCCGGTGAGCTAAAAAGCCCGCCGGCACAGAAAGGGGTGGAAAATTTCCCTTGGTTCCTTCCAGAAGGGGGTTGCCATCCTAGGAACAAGCATGTGTGCCCTACGGCCTAGAGGAGTGATGGGGCCGCGGGAGTGCTGGCGAGGGTCCGGTAGGAAGCTGGGCCTATGAACCTGCCTAAAAGCTACAAGTACATTGGATGGATACCAGGTAGCAGCACCTGCCGATCCGGGTTGACTACACCATGCATACACTGATGCTGTGTTCACATTGCAGAAACGGTTTCGAAACCGTTTTACTTAAACCGTTTTGTAACTAAAACGCTTCCCGTTCACATTAGCCTATTGCTGTGTTCACATTGCAGTAGCCGTTTCGAAACCCTTTTACTTAAACCGTTTTAGCCAACTGGTCTCCCTTAGCTTTTCGGGAACCAAAATGCCGCACATGTCGAACTCTAGTGGTGGTTTCAGCTTGATGAATTGTGGGTAATAAAAATGGTTGCTTCCATCTCTTGAATTAATGTGATCGCGATTAGCATGTTCCGAAATCTTCCCCGAGGAATTTTCTGGCATTTCTCTCGGGGAATGTGAGCATGCCCAGTGAAGGCGAATTTCCGAAGGATATTTGCGCTTCCTCGGGGAAAGGTACTACTGTGCCGATGCAGTCGTAGCCAATCAGCATGCCGACTTGGGAAGAAAAAGAAATGCATGCCGGGAGTTTCCTCAAGTGAGCGACTCGGCGAGTCGCTTACTTCGGCAAGGCTCGAGGAAGCCTTGGCAGCCTGCCATACCTTTCCGAACGCTCTCGCGCATCCCCGAGGAAGCTCGGGGAGCTTTACGAACGCCCCCCCCCGATGTTTGCCTTCAACAAATTTGTTTTTTTGAAGGGATGGTTGACCTATCTGAGGAAGCGAGATCATGCCAGAATGTAGAAAAGACGGCACAATAATGCGATGAGAAGAATGAATTTAAATGACAATGAATCACAAAAGGCACAAACAACTGATCACTAGAATCCATGACCCGAACTTCTCCATTCTTCCGTTGAAGCCTTTATAAAATATGGCATGGAACTAACGGCCATTGGAACGAAATTGGTTTTGATCCGCACGTAAAGATATGCGCATGCGCCACAACACGCAGCTTCTCGGTTACCTGTACTAAACCGTTTTAGCGTGTTCAGACTGTGTGCCGTTTTAACTAGAACCGTTTCGAGACCAGCTCAGGAGGAGGTTCGAAACGGTTTAGTTAAAACGGTATAAAAGCGTTTTTAATGTGAACGCAAAGCGTTTTAACCTGTCTAAACCGTTTTCGAACCCGTTTTAAGCGACAATGTGAACACAGCATGAGAATCCCTAAGTCCACAATGTAAACAAGGGACACGTGGTTTTAGTCTAAAAATAGGTTAGGTCACCCTCCCACTTGAGAAGGAACAGCCATACAGTGACGTCACGGAGTACCTAAGCAGACCTTAAATTCCGGTTTTGCCGCATTGAGAGTTGCCGTCAGGTGGCCATCTTAAAAAAGGAGTACTTGACATTTTGTGACCTCGACAGGGAAGCAGTTCGTTCACAAATACCAACTACTCCTCCAAGTTAGAATTGTATTCACAAATCATTGATTGTCAATCAATGATCTGTGAATACAAATCAATGATTATTTCTGATCAGATCATAAAATACGTTGGTGTATTCAGCTTTATCTTATCTTTGTACTGATCCTTCATCATTCACTATAAGAGTCAGTTTTACTTTACCACAAAAGACTTGTCACAGAGGTAAGCACATGTCCCTGGGTATTTCATTCCAACCTACGTTGAAATCAGACTGCCTAAAATTCCTTTGGGCTGTACGAAACGTAGGAGCGAAAGTTTTTGCCCTTGGCCAAGCCTCCTGATCTTCCCTGAACGTATGCTAGACCTGAAAGAACAAAGAAAAAAACAATAAAAATTGAAGACATAGAAAAACAATGTTTGGCTCCCAAAACTTTATTTTGGTGCAACATATTTAGCACATTATGTTTGTTGTGATCAATGAATCCTGGAACTGGATTAAATTAACAAAACAGTAGCTATATTATTGCTCCTCAACAAAAGTAGAAACATGGTGCCACATAACCAACTAAGCAACTGTTTTGTAGTTTTTAACTAGTTGGAAACAGCGTTTTTATGTATTTTGACCCATTTTTCTTAAATTACATGAAAAACGTCATTTCTTATTACATAACTACTGAAAACAATTAAGGACATGCTTATCTGCTTCTGAGGCACCATGTTTCTACATGTATCTGTTGGTAATACATTTATGGGGTGTATATCCCACCGTTCAAAGGTTAGCTGTACATCGGGTCCCATTCTCCTGTACAAAGCTCAGTTCTTGGGTTCAATGGTAAAGTCAGTGCCCTCAACTTCAAACGGGATTTTCTCAAAATGCTAAAGGGTGACGCGGTGGCACCTGGCGGATTCTGATTCGCCTACCCCCAAATATTCAGAAAATATCAAAACACTGTTGTTATCAGAGTGTCCCCTTATTGTTTGGGAAACGCTGGCAGACAGATCGACATGTTTCTCTGTGTGTCCCCTATTGTCAGGTCAGGAGTGGAGCACTCATAGATTTGGAACATCGCAGATGTTACACCGGCAATCCATACTGATACCTGATGCGGAACAGCGAGTGCGGTGGCGGTGGAAGACGAGGAAACCCTCTGCAAACATTACGCCCCCATCCAAAATTCATGGATTTCAGGGCTTAATGAGGTCGCAAGCATTATCCCCACTGGAGATCTCTCCTTAACATTGTGAGTGTTGTCCCGTCCGGGGCTCCAGTTTCTTGCTACATTTCCTCCGACATTACGTATTGTTTGATGAGTAACTACAATCTCCTCAGTTACTGCTCCATCCTGGAACTCCACGTGTATTGGCTACGTCATAAAGACTACGACACTACCCCTGGAAGCTTTCGCATAGAATTTTTGACCCACATCGGGAAATCAATGTACCAATCAGGGACCAGATTTACGAAAGCCTCGCTAAATGTTAGCGATGCGAGGCCTTTGCGGAAGCTTTGCGAGGGCGATAATTTAGCGATTGGCGGTATTTGCGAAAGGTTCGCAATCACTCGCGCAAGTACTACGCAAACCCTTCGCTATTATATCGTTAGCGCGCCGTTTGCGAAGGATCGCAATTCGTTATTTCCTGGCCTTCATTCAACGTGTACCGAGAACATATAGCCGGTGATATAATCCTTTTAAGTTCGGTTGGTGCAAGCCTATGAATGCCTATAAATAAAGGCCTATCGGCAGTGCAGTGCAAGCTTGGGGTTGACCACGTACCGAAGAATGGCGACAGGTAAATCTGTCAGGAAAGCGAGGTTTTCCGAGACGGAAATAAGTGTTTTGGTTGAAAATGTGGAGAAGAACTATAAAGTCATCACTTCAAAACTCACTGACGTCGTCACGAATGAGAAGAAGAAGAAGGTGTGGAATGGCATCACATCTTCCGTTAATTCATGCGGTGTTACCCTTCGCACTGTAACCGAAATACGGAAAAAGTGGGACGACTTGAAATCGAGGACCAAGAGTAAGGCCGCACTCTTGAATAAAGAAATGGCAAAAACTGGCGGAGGAAAGAAAGTGAAGATTGAATTAACAGACGAGGAAACCCGCATCATTGCCTTGCTAGGAGAGAGTAGGATCAAGGGTATTGAGGGAGCCGTGGACACAGCAAAGACTTCGGTGAGTGGATATATCAATGGGAACCGGTGTAGCGTTTTTGAGCGTTCCCCATCTGTGAGTGTTCCCCTCCTATTGTCTGACGGAATAAGCCGCGACTCGACAATGGAGGGCACACAGAGAAACGTGTCGATCTATCTGCCAGTGTTTCCAGAACAATAGGGGGAACACTGACACACGGAAACACTGAAAAACTTTACACCTGCGTGCCCAAAGGAGGCGCTGGGTAAAACTCACTTTCAACACAAAAGCGCATGCGTGGCGACGTTGAAAACATCATCGACCTAGCGCATCGTCCGCGACGGTATGTGTGATGCGTCACTCAACATCAATGACGTTGCTCTTCCGTCTGTTGTTTATGCTAAAATAATCATTTTCATCGATTAAATTCAACACTGTTCCCGCTTGACTTCCGACGTCATACATGTAGTTTTAACTGAGGTGTTCGTCAGCGCCACGTCACAGATTCAGTTCCGTCTGTTCCTCATTATGAAGTCTTTATTGCACAGTGTTGACAGCATACAAGCATCATAACAACGTAGTTTTACCTGTTATAACAATGACGACTACGTGGACCATTCCTGAGGTCGCACCTACGTCTCGATCTTCATCTAAAACATTCCTCTCACCGGTGAGACTTTGTCATTGCAGCCTGCAGAAGTCCCTAACGATAACGACAGCGATTCGGACGTTGAGCAAACTACGCAGAATCCCCCTTCCTCACCAGAATTTGACATCGGGTATGAAGATGCCGGAAGTGAGGCGGAGATCGTCCATAGTCCTGTCTCAGACATGGAATTCACAGCGCCTACACCAGGTCCTAGCTCTGCCTTCGACAGAACCCCTCGAGCAACTGGGAAGAGGCGGAGTTTAAAGACTACTTCCACTATGTCAACGACCTCTGCCATTGGTGGAGACAAAGTCACAACAACTACTACCTCTTCTGCTGTCATTGACATTGAACGAGAAAGATTAAACGTCGAAAAGGGGAGACTCCAAGTTGAGGAAGAACGTTTAATCGTGGAGGAAAAAAAGAACGAAATCCTTCAGGAACTGTTGCAAATTGAAAAACAACGACTGCAGATAGAACTTGAGAGGTCAAACAAGCCTGCCGCTAACAAAAGCAAACAAAGTTGTGTGGCAGATGCAAGTTCCAAATCTGATAGAAAGTATCCTAATCTATTTGAATCACTCAAAAGCTTTAAGTACGATAAAACACAAAACAACTCATAGGCCACATATCACTTACATGTAGGCCTATATAGCAGAAGCCAGTACCATAGAACGAGCCAGTAAAAAACTGGATAAAATACATTATCCAGGGCAAGTACAGCCAATGAACAGTTTCTTGTTACCGAGAATACATTGTTTTAGTTAAAACAAAAACGTCCATCCAGGTGATGTTGTAATTTATGTTGTCACGAGATGATCCATGCAGCTACTGGTATGTCATCCTGCAAAAAAAAGCCTACGTAAAATTATGTATATGTGGAAGCTTTCGTTGGTATCCTTTCTTTACCGCATCCGGAGTGGTGAGAGTCCACTGCTTTTGTTGTACGGAATAAACCCCATTGATCCCATTCGCACTCACTCTTCCCTGGCTGCTAAACATAGCAGGATTCAATGCAAGTGAACAGTGAGCTCCAGGGACATTTTCCCCTTCCACAGTGGCCCTAATGATCGGTTTTGGACGGTTTGCGCGTTATCGAATACCTATCTCCGCCACCCATGTGTCCACGCAGCTGGGTTTTCAATCATCATGGTTGGCAAAATATCGTTCCACTATAGCATCCCTCACACGTCTGCCGTCCTCAATGGTCCAGTTCGGATGTGGAGGGTTGAAGTCGTTGTCTGGGTTGTCATCTTCATTTTCAGGGATGTTGGCAGGTAGTGGGAGACCATGGTGTTCACAAATGTTGTGCAGTACTGCTGTGGCTGCTATGACCTTGACACTCGTCTGCAGCTTCAATCTCAGAAGACCCCCTGAAAGCAAATATTAGGCTACTGGTACAATGATAAACCATTACATTTTAAATACTATTTCGATGACGTGTTTAAAAGGGGTGGTGCCAACTAGAGATGGAAGGACATGGTTTAATGTGGTGAACGTACCGTATTTATGCACACAGAGCCACCTCATCTTCCAACGCCCAAAACAGTTTTCTATTTTTTGTCGCATTCGTCTGTGGTGGACATTGAAGTTTTCATCCGCTCGGGTGGTTGGATTACGAATCGGTGTCATCAACCAAGGTCTTAATGGATAGGCTGAATCTCCCAAGAGTAGACCGTTCGTGATACGCTCCTCTTCAAACTCTATGCACAAGGCAGAGTTACTCCAGATGAATGCATCATGCGTACTGCCCGGCCACTTGACCACTAAATTGGTGAACTTAAGTTCGTGGTCGCAGATGCCTTGCACATTGATGGCATGCCCACCTTTCCTGCAAACAAATGTTTCCTCATCCTGGGATGGTGTTTTTATGCCTATCAGACTACCATCAATGCAGCCCAGCACATTTGGTATGCGCTTACTTGCTTCATCAAAGAAACCTTCCTTGACTCTCTGTTGTGCGTAGTCATCCCTGGGAAATTGTATAAACTGCTCGGCCTTTCCTGCGAGTGCATACGCAACCCTCTTCACAATCTGGGATACGGATGGCTGACTAAGGCCCGCGATATCAGCAGTGTCCATTTGCAATTGCCCAGACGCAAAGAAACGTAGTGCACACATACATTGTGTTATGGCTGGTATTGCTTTGGATCGATTAGTCGGCGATTCGAGCTCATCCTGAATTAAATTCAATACTTCCAAAATCACATGTCTCGGCATCCTATACCTTTGGATTAACTTTAAGTCACTAAATGTCTCTAAAGGAGTAAATCGGTTCTGGAAGACCCGCTCGCGACGTAAATTCCGCTGCATTTCCTCTTCTACAGCCAGTAGTAACGCCATGATGTTAGTCTCGCACGCTTTAGCGAGACCTCCAGACCTCCCGCTAAAATTGTGCCTTTAGCGATCCGTTTGCGCAGGCTTGGCGCGATCGCAAAGATAGCGAGGCGTTCGTAAATATGACGACAATTATGTGCGAACTATTGCGAGGCAATAGCGAATTCGCTGAATTTTGCGTGGTGCTAGCGATTTTTAGCGATGCGCGGCCGTCGTAAATACGACATTTTCCTTTGCGAGGTCTTTGCGGGTACGCTAACTTAGCGAGGCTTTCGTAAATCTGGACCCTGAGCCCTCGTGAAATTTGCCCGTTAACCTCGCCTTCAGGTTTTTGCATGATACCAACTAACTCTTCATTAGTACAATCTACTTGAATCTGCTGCAACAACAGGTAAGGAATACTGTTATTGATGGAAAGAATGTCCCTGCTGGTTAAAAATAAGGATAAGTAGCCTAGCAATTCCGAAATGATAAGGAAGTCAATAAACACAATATAATGACATATCTATTTGAAATAAAAACACTAAATGTGATAGTACCAAATGCATATTTGAACGGAGGGATGATAACAAAACAGCCAGTGAAATACAGGTGAAGACTGCGAAAGATGCCAAGGGTTTGTGCGAGCGTAGTCAGAGGGCGGAGCGATGTCACAACCTTTGGTAGCCAAGATGTTGCTGTTCCTGAAATATTTGTTTTTAGATTGCGTGTATACACAATGAAAACTTCGCCACGTTATCACAGTTTTCAACAAGATGACATTGTAAATGTCTGATGGTTCCCGCTTGTTTAAGAGGGCCTTACAGGCATGACAGGGGTTTGACCTTGACCTCTGATCATCAAGGTCATTGCATAATCAAAATGGGCATCCTCAGTAACCTAATAGTGGGTGATATCATGCTTCCACCTCTGCCATAGGCAGAGATGTATCAAATTATCAAAGTATGACCTTGACCTTGACCTCTGATCATCAAGGTCATTGCATAATCGAAATGGGCATCCTCAATAACCTAAGTATGGGTGATATCATGCCTCTACCTTTACCACAGGCAGAGATATTTCAAATTATCAAGTTTGATATATCAAAATCTCATGATATTTCGAACACCCGGACACTTGAGGCTGAGAATTTCAACATAGTCCAGTCCTTGGATAAGTAGGCATGAACTAAGACTTGTTTCATGTTGCTCAGTTGACAGTATGACAAGTTATCTGAAAATATCAAATTCGTGATATCGATATCACCATGATCCCAACATCTCACATCAAAAGTAACCAGCCCATTCAATTCCTCAGGTACGAAAACCTAAGGGTAGAACTTATTTCCATTGCTGTAGGTGTTGAAGGAGCCGAGTTATGCCATCAGATAAAAGCGTGACAGACAAAATATCAAGTCCGATATGTTGATTACATCATGATGGAGGCATCCCAGATTGAAAATTATTGGCTCATTGGATTGCCCAGGTTCACAAACCTAGGGGTAGGATTTGTTTCCAAGGCTGTAGCTGTTCAAGGAGATGAGATATGAAGGTGTGACAGACCGGACACACAGACACGCACGCACGCAGGCACGCACGCACGCACGCACGCACGCACGCACCATGACCAAAAACAATATGGTTCCCGATCTGATTGATCGGGAACCATAAAAATGACACTTACTTATGTCCAAGCATCTTACAGAGCTGGTCATTTAGTGACGTCTGCCAACCAGCTGCACATATCGCTAAATAGACCCCGCCGTGATAGGCCAGCACGATGTTATCCAAGCGATCAGTTCTGACTGGAAAACCGAAATATTAACTGAGATAAGAAACAAAGTCAATCTAATGAGAGAGCAACAGCAGAGTTTCAAACTAGAAATTGACTTGTCAGCCAATTTGAACACCGCCCTAGGAAATTAGGAATCTTTAACCTAACTTTTTAATTTTTAATTTTTTTTATTTGTAAATTTATAATTTGTAATTTTTTTGATTTTTAAATTTGTAATGTTTAATTCTCAAATTTTTGAATTGCAAATTTTTAATTTTTAAATATTTCTAAATTTTCTACTTTCAATTTTTTTTATTTTTAAATTTTTAATTTTTTTAAAGGGGCTGGAAGGATAAGAGACCAACTTACGGATCGTGCACTTTGAGCAAACCGTAAGAGATATTTGTTTGAAACTTGACACACATATATCTTGGCCCAAAACATGATCAATGGTGACAAACTTTGAGATGCAGCTGTTATGTAACACCTAGCAACCACCATAGCAACCTATTGTTTTCTGGTTTTAAGGGGTTCCCCTCCCCAAAAGGGGTCAAACATCACTGAACATGGTTGTCTGTTGCATCATAGCTCAGATGAATCCCACTGCATCATTATTATTACATAATCAGAGATTGCATAATTCTGTTGTCATAACAGCAACGTACTGTTTCTTGGTTTTAGGGGTTTCCCTTGCCAAAAAGGGGTTAAACATCATTCAACATGGTTGTCTGTTGCAGCATAGATTAGACGAATCCCAATGCATCATTATTACAAGAAAGACCGCCCTCATCACAATGAGGGCGGTCTTAAAGCTGACGTGAATGAACAAAAACCACAGTGCCGCAGTATGGTGGTCAACAGAAGTGCGAACGCCCTTCGAAGTCCCTCCACAACATGATAGACTACCGCCTATTTGGTGGCGCCACTGTATTCAGTCTCAGGTTTTCAATCGAGACACATCAAGAGATAGTGTCCAGGTGACAGAGCCTGATAGACTTAGTACGATCCGTAGGAACCCGAGTATGAGGTTGGTCAGGGTTCTTTAGTGTTTCCGCCCAGTTGAAATATATGGTACAATGGCAAAAACTTCGGCATCAACAAATAATACACCACTCGTCCGAGTTTCAGAAACTCCATTTTGTGTCATTGCAAACGTGTTGCACATAAATCTTGTTTGATTTATTTTGCCATAGTTTCGTTATTTGAATATATTTTCTCAGAAATGCAATGTACTTGGTCCGGGCAGTAATACATACATGACTTGCACGATGTGTGTATATTTGTAGATAGAATATTTAATTGATTACGGTAATTATGGCCAAAGGAATAAAATAAGAATTTTCCTCAACGTATGTGTATGCTATCTGATGACGTTGATGTACGTCAAATGAGCGTTGTATTGTTTTTGAATGCATAAATGTTTTCAAATGGTGCTTGGATAACACCGTAAATGTCAACAAGAAGTGAATAATATAGAATGGTGATCAACTTTCCTCTGGTTCCGAAAGAACATAACGCCTTCGACATGCTGACGTCATTGGGACGCCATCCCTCGATGTTACTCCATTGACAGACTCATGGAGAATACAGTGGCGCCGCCAAATAGGCCGGTAGTCTATCAGGTTCTGGAGGTGCTTTGAAAGTGCCTCCTGGTCGTTTGTATTTCTGTTGACCACCAAACCGTGGCGTGGTGGTCTTTTTCAAAGCTGGAATCTCCGGTTTTTGTTCATTCACGTCAGCTTTAATAAGTTTCGGCATCTGAGCAGATCCATGATACGCGATCACGTGATACGTGAAACACTTTTAAACAACAATAGACGTATTGTTGGCAAACGTGTGGCAAACTTGAGTGAGCAATAAATGTACTTCAGTTTCAGGCAAGTTTACTTGTTGTATTAGTTCGGCCAAACCGACACGAGAAATTTGGATTGAACAGCACAATCTTAAGCTACCGATGTAACATCTACCAATGTTCACCGTTTTCAGTGTTTCCTTTTTTGTATTGGGAACGTACTGACAATAGACTGCTCAGTAGGGCAGTACAGTCATGACGACAGTGATGGTGGTGAACATTCACATACAGAAACGCTGATAGATGTACACCAGTACTGCTCAAGATCGTCGTAACTGGACCTCCAACAGCAGAGAACATCTACTATAGATCGATCCCGTCAATTGGAACCTTGTTTACATAAATGAAACATGCATCACATTTTCAACCACCGAGAATGAAATACTAGCAAGCGATATACTATCAAAGCTGCACATCAGAAGAAAGATGATTGCTCAGAGATTCTCTTCAATCACATTTTGGTACGAAACATATATCAGAACTTAGTGATATCGCGTGGAGAAAGTCCCGAACGGGTTTAAAAGTTTCCCATTTTCAACTTTATTGCTCCATAAAACCACGAAGTGTAAAACTTTCTTCCAGAAACGATATTCACAAGCCCCTGGCAGTCCGAACTCATTTTGGTACAGACATTAAAAATCTAAGAGGCGATACTGAAGAAATTAATGATGTTCATGTCAAATTTTGGCAGATTTTCGTCGATTTCAAGTCCGCACGTGGTCCTCTGGCAGCATGACGTGACGGCGTTCACAACACTGCGCGCCATGTGACTTCCAATCCCATGACGTCATGCATGCCGTTTTGTCAAATGCAAACATTGGCCCTCAGGTCAACAAGAAGAAAACATAAACGTTTCACATAAATCATGTAAAATCTGGTTTATTTCCATTTGGCCCAATTGATGGGATCGATCTATAACTTACCACAGTCATGTTCATCAGATCCATCTGGACATTCCTTCACGCCATTACAGCGAGCAGTCATCCAGACGCAGAAATAATCTTTACAGGTGAACTGATTAAAACCACATATTGCTGGAAAATAAATATTCTTCTTTTAGGAAGCATATCAGATGGTAAAAGATATTAACCAATAAGCAAGAACGAAGATTAAGCTGCGTTTAGCTGACACGCAGAATGCGGATTGCGGAACGCGGAAGCGGAAAACGCAATGCATTTTCGCATACAACATATCTTTCCGCCAGGGTTTCCGCGTCCCTATAGGGGAAGACGGGGCACAGTGGGTCGCGAATCTTCTTTTCCACGATTACTCAGAAATGAAGCAATGCAGGTTCATAAACGAGGTGCGACATGGTAGAGGGGGATGTTGCCTACATATAACAACTATTATTTTAATGCAAGCTGCTACAAATTTCTCATAGGAGGTTCCGCAAAAAAATTTCCAAGTGACCCACTGTGCCCCAATAGCGGGGCACACTGGGTCACCACCTGGGGCACAGTGAATCACCACATCGAAAAGTGAAAATATGAAGATCAACTTATGTAAATGGTAAGGAAAATGTATTGTTTCAACGACTTGAGGAAGCAACAGAAACATTACAACTTCCATTGCACTCAGACAAAGCCGCCCTGAGCCTACATAAACCAACCAAAAACAATACTAGTAGTTCTCCTCAAGGTAAAAAAATTCTACCCAGTGAAATATTGCTTATTTGATACAAACATCTGTATCATAACTTTCATTGCATTTCAACATCTATTGTGAGGAGTGAGGTGATCTTGATGGCTGAAATAGACCTGGGCACAGTGACTGACCACTTGGGTGACAAAATGTAGTGACCCACTGTGCCCCATCCCACTGTGGGCAAGTTGACTTTTTCACGACCTTCGACCTCCTGCATGCCATGGATGGCCTAAACATAATGGGCACCACTTCATTTACACCACCATATTCTTCTCCTTTCAGATTTTATTGGGTTTTCAATATGTCTCCGCAATCTATTTGCTATTACAAAAATAATGAAGGGCCAATATTTTAGTTTTGATGCTCAAAAACAGACTTTCCTTTGCATTTTTTTTGCTAAAACTTGGAATGCTTACAAATTAAAGTTTTGGAAATGGGTAAATCTCGCGCCCATCATCTGATGATGTCATCATCGATGTCCTTGCTTTCACTTTCGAGAAATAGCCACTGATTCACTGTGCCCCGTGACCCACTGTGCCCCGTCTTCCCCTACCGCATTCCGCGTGCCAGCTAAATGCAGCCTTACACAGGTTTCATTAGAAGCCGCCGACCGGCGAAATTCGATGTCTATTTCAGCCGTAGATCGACGGCCTCTTGCCGCCAAGGTTTAGAAAAAAAATCTGCTCAAACATTGTCAAAATGCCCATCCCGTTCCAAGTCACTTGTCTTTTATCAACTGACGAATAAAACATACAATTCACAACATTTCATGCCTCTATAGTTCTTAATTAACGCGTTTTCCGCCATGTCATGCGTCTCGTTTGACCACGCCGCTTCCGACTTCGGTAGTGTTGGCACCAAAACCAATGATGACGCAAACGCATGCTGTCCAGAAAAATGGCAGCCAAGTGTTACTTCAACAGGGAACACCGATCACGCAGACCACGCGAGAATATACGCGTGGTTTTGAACTGATAGTACACCAATGCCACCTATTATTCATGACGATTCAAGGTGTGATTGGCCGTGCTTGGTGAACCGCATCTCTCGAACAATGGGCCTAGGTCAACGCTAGGTGTCTCGTCTGCTCTATCAGTAGTCATCACGTGACCAATTGGCGCTCCCCACTGGCAAGCGGTCGGTTCTGCTGCCAATCAGCCAACCAATAGCCCAAAACGCCCATGAACAGGTAAGAGTACATCCCTAAATTAACCCCAAGATACTGGATTGTTCCCCCAATACCGCGCACAGTGTATGAAATCGCCATGAATAGGGGCGGATACCAGGAAAAGGTGACTATGGTTCATAATTGGTGGATTCATGTCACGAGGGGTCTGCGGTAAATTGCAGTATTGATGAGGGGTTGGACTAGTGACCTCATTGGAAGAAAGTTTGCTGAGTGTTCACATTCGATCATCAGTCAATAGTGTCAATCACTTTTACCACTGACCGTAATCATTTTGTGGTGATGATGTTCGTTTCAATCGGCCGGGGTAATCGTGTAATTGTGTGGCGGTCCTGGAAAACCCGTCGAAAGTCGCTGAGTGATCAACAGGGGTTGTTAGATTGCCTGTGCATTGATCGACTACTGTTCACCTGTTACCGCATTATCAGGGCCGCATTCCTGGCCAAGTTCACGAGGGTACAACTGATCAAATCAGTATTCATGAGTGAAGAGAATGGGCATGGTAGGCGTGGAAAATAGGCCCTTGTCCGCCTCAGTATGATAATTTTACGTTTGTAGACTGCGCGGTATTGGGGGAACAATCCAGTATATCAAATCAAATTCATTTTCGTCCGACAACCCAACAGCACGCTTGCTGAGAAGTATCTGTCATGGGCGCATACACGCACAGCGAGGAATCGACCGCAGCGCCCCCAAAATCATCGCTGCAGTCATATTGTCAACTAAACTTTTTATAGTCATGCTAGTTCGAAATTCGGCCAAAATGGGGATTTTTGGGGCGCTGCGATCGATTCCTCGAATATGCGCGGAAACGAACTACAGGGTGGCCCAAAAAAAGCGCAACATGGGGAGCGCAATTTTGGTCTGGAGACCAGGGCCGACCGCATCGAAACCCAGATAGCGGTGGAGATAACGTATCGGTGCCTTATCGCCATCAGTATCGGTAAATGACCGCACAGAATATGCGATAGGTAAATAGCAATAGAACACCGATAACGAAGGCCGCATAGAAACTCCGATAGCTTATCGGCCTACCGCCGTTAAGGCCCCGATAGGCGATTTCGCTAAAGGTGCTCAGACCACCTTTACCGCGCCGATAGAGACGGGATGGAACAAAATGTGGAGGGTGGAAGCGGATAATTTCTTTGTGGAAGTCCCTTATCACGGATTTTTTGCATTTCGTCGATTTCCTAAAGCAGTATTGACCCAGTCGCTTGATATTCTAGTCAACACAAACCTTCAGGCTTGAAAATGAATTGAGTGAATAAGGCAGTTTCGCCTAAGGGACGCTGCTAATAGGGAGGTTACACAACTTCTCCGAATTACGAAATACGAATATCTTTCGACTGTGACGTCATCACTTTGACGTATGACGTTGCGTCTCTTTCAGACGTCGTCTTGACGAGGATAATTTTCATTCACATGTAATATGTTTTGGGGCGTTTCTGAGCACACAGGTGACAACTAGAAAAACTGGCACACTTAAGTGGTGGATGAAAAAAAAAATGTTTGAAATCTGTAAGGAATGACGTAGTGTTATGGAGATGTTGTCACATCGTTCATCGTTCACAAGGCCGAATGTCGGACCATAACGGATTTAGACGAAGAAACCGCGTCATGACGTCATCAACGTCCTGAAATCGTTTCGTGGTTCGTAATTCGTGACGATGCAGAACCTCCCTTATAGCGAGTATTCGCAAAGTCCCCGAAATGCCAATGCCAATGCCAATCGCATTGTTCGGTTTCTGCGCCATGTTTTTCGAACCCTCATTCACTTTGTCAGAAATATGCATAATGAACAAAGAAAGCACGTGGTATCGCCACTCAGTTATAAATAGATTTCCTGGCTTTCGGTTGATTAAGCCAACCTCGCACCCGGCACATCGTATTTCCTATCTGCAGATAGCTTATTGTCAACTCTCTTTAACGGCGCGTTCTGTGCGGTGATAGGGTCCTTGGTTTTAGCGGGCTGTTGTTAGTACGCCGATAGCGTTATCTTCGGCGTCTCACTATCTGGGTTTCGATGCGGTCGGCCCAGGGCCGACCGAATCGAAACTCCGATAGCGCTATCGATGCCTACCGGAGGTATAGGCCAAATGCCAATAGGCACTATCCCCGAATAGAAACTCCGGTAGCTACCGTCGTTGATAGGAACACCGGTTAGAGTTGTTGTCTATTCATGACTGTTGAAGGTCCCAAACTGTTGCTGTACATTGAAAGTATTGTCACCCTACAGTGAACAGTCTGAAGTGCCCAACAGTTATGAATAGACAACAACTCTAATAGAAACTTTGTTAGGCTATCAATGACGTCACAGATAGGCGCCGGTAAGCTGTTTCACTATAGGCGGTCGGGACCTCCTTTAGCGCGCTGT
>NMRB01001765.1:125182-152750 GCA_002633025.1 Notospermus geniculatus | reverse complement strand
TTGCGAGAAAAGACTCCAATACCATGGAATAACATTAAACCGTGGAATAAGCTGTTTTCTCTGTCAGCCTCTTTGGGAGCACGTGTTGACTGTTTCGCAGGTATAACTCTATTGTGACTTAATTTGCATAAAGGGTCCAAATCATCTAATAATAGATTTCCTGCAGGCTTTGCACACCAATACCGCGGAATAACGCTACACTGTGGAATAAGCTTAAACTTAGTTTAGTTATACACTGAATTGTTATACTTTGTTTTATGCATACCGAATTTTCTAAACCGGGGAGAGAAGAATAACAATTCTCAGAATAGGCTAAACCAGGGTATAGTTACCACCTCCTTTATGCATACGGGCCCCGTAGTGTAATGACAGAGAGAGGTACATGTACATGTAGTAGGTCGGCCAACATCAAATTTTAAACATCTGTCGGCATCGTGTGTTAATGGCTGGCATCTATGCTAGATCATACCCTTATAAGATGAGGTGAAATTTAAGGGTGGATGCCACCCTGGATTTAGTGGAATAAGCTTAAACTTAGTTTAGTTATACACAGAATTGTTATACTTTGTTTTATGCATACCGAATTTTCTAAACCGGGGAGAGAAGAATGACAATTCTCAGAATAGGCTAAACCAGGGTATAGTTACCACGTCCTTTATGCATACGGGCCCTGGGTGGAGAGAGGCCAGTAAGGCAACGAGACCTGCCCAAAGTCTCACGCCAGCAGCGGGATTCGAACCCGGGATCCTCTGACCGCTAGTCGGAGGCCCGAACCACTACACCACCGTGGCTCCAGCGACATCGCACAGACGGACATCGACAGACTCAGGACAGTGAAGAGCAATAAATCACCGCCGACCATGATGTATCCTGTCATGACAAATGGACTTTCTCAGATCAATCACACCTACAATGATGATAACAAAATGTATGGTTTATTCTTTACGACGAACTATATTGACAGCCGAACCACATCAATCAGATACAGCAGCAAAATAACAAATAAAAGATGTCACTCCCATGTTAAAATCAATCAATAAGATTGGCTTCAAACAAGGGCTAGAGGGGAAATCCCGTCAAGAATTTTTCTCTCGTCTAATGGTAACTGTATTCTTATCTCTGTAGACTTCATGTACAGCTGTTGCTGTGACAACTCCTCGGGTAATCAACAGTTTTTATAGGATACTTGAGAGAGGAAAGACCGTAATGGGTCTTTTGTTGGGCGTAACACAATTTTGTACGGATCTGGCAAATGATTGGGAGACGGCATGAAATGTGACCCGTGCCAGCAAAATGAGTCGGAATGCGCCGGAAGGAAGACTCAACACGACACCAGAGAACAACTCTAGAAATTGACACAGAGTCAAATTTCACAATGGCCACACAATACTGAATCAACAATCCGTTGGTGCACTTTGGGTCTTCTTCTTTGCGCATTCCGACCGACTCATCTTGTTGGCACCGGTGTAACGTTTTTGAGCGTTCCCCTGCTATTGTCTGACGGAATAAGCCGCGCACACACATAGAAACGTGTCGATCTATCTGCCAGTGTTTCCAGAACAATAGGGGAAACACTGACACCCGGAAACACTGAAAAACTTTACACCTGGGGCCGTATGCATAAAACATCTTAAGTGTAAAATTTCCCTTAAACTATTGTTCCGAACAAAAGATAAGGGAAATTTTATACTTAAGATGTTTTATGCATACGGCCCCAGGTCACAAAATACTCGAAGAAAGAAGGGTTAATGGGTTCGAGAAGAACAGCTTGTCGATGAGAGAGCGGCAGAGTTGAAGACGATATGGAATATCGTGAAGTGACTAAAAATCGTCCCATGTCTTACACTTGGAATAAGTTCGGAACACTTAGCCAATGCTGACGATGTGAATCACAGAGCACCGAGGGTCTTGAATTCTTCCCATTCACCGAACGTTAATATTCTGACTTGTATGTCAGAAATGCTTGGAGGAGGTTGGAAGTCGCTGCGAATGTAGCGTATGGATATCGTTGAAGATATTCAGTAGCTATTCGGTTATTTTTAGTTGTTCGCAAAAGCTCTGGGGCCTAGTGTTTCATAAAGTGACTTTAAGCTAGTGGTACCTTTAACCAAATGGAAAATGCTTTGAGTTAATGGTAACATTATCTTAAAGTCACTTTATGAAACAGGCCCCAGATTTGTATAGTAGATTGACTGATTCACGTTCCGATGTTTTGTCCAGCTTGACTATCGACAGCCTGTGCATGGCCGGCACCGGCTGCAAACATCAACCTGACGTAAACGCACTGATTACGTCATCACAAATTGACGAAGGCTTACATGTAGATGACGTAATTAAGCTCTGTGGTGAACATAAATTACACTGTTTAAGCCGAGTACTTCACCAATTCTCAATCGGAATGAACCTTTAATAGTCTCATTAAGGAAGGACACCAGCTGTTTTCTTCCCCTGGTAAATGTAACTTGAAACAAATCGATTAACTGTACATGTAAAGTATCACAAATAACCGCTGATTCAACAACAAACACTGTCCAATAAGATTTAAGATAATTGCAGTTGGGATTAAATTGCGGAGGAATATGCGGATAATTTTCGTCTTTCAGTTGCCCTGAGCATGCTATACTGCATTTCTTGAAAGAGATCAATGTCAATGATGTTTTGTTTGAGGTATATCCAGGTACCAATTCGTGTGGTTATTGAACCAACGTTCAAAATGTAAACAAACATCTCTTTTGATCGTCATCTGTTGGGTACGCCCTATTTATGTCTCGTGCGTAAAGGCTTTTTAAAGGCTATGTACTCCACCCGATTTCAACAACAAACCAAACGGGCGAACCGAGCAATAGCAATCCACTCGATTACGATCTCAGCCTGCCGATTCTGGCGCCCCGTACGTGTCCTTGGGTCTGTCCCGGTCAGTCTCGCCTCCAAGTGAAAACACCGGAAGTACAACTAAATTACCTGGAAGCGGCGTGGTCGTCATTCACGAAAGTTTGTTTCCATTGGTCAGCCTCGCTTCCAGTAATATTTTGGTACTTCTTGTGTTTTAACCTGAAAGCGAGGTTGACCGGAACAGACCCAAGGACCCTTACGGCGGCGCCATCGTCGGCAGGCTGAGACAAAAGGGCGTATTGCCTGCTACATGTACTATCTGCTGAATCAAGTTCTGTTCATGCCTCCATGTCAAGCAATCACGAAGAATGTAAAAAGGGAAAGAACTTCATTTTTTCTAGTTAGCTGTGCCCTCGTCGCTACGCTCTTGAACAAAGCTTTTACCGCGCGTTCAAAGTCGAAGTATGTTCACAAAGCGGTAGCTTAAAATTATTCCTTCTTACTTGATACAGATACTGCAGTCTAAAAAATACAAGTGTGTTGAATTCTAATGCTCAGTGTTGCAAACTTTCTGGCTTTTCAACCCACCTGAAGCAAAACATCGTGTAATCACGTCAAACATTTCCCCGTTGGGATAATTCTATTGAAAGCGACAATCCAAACACAATGATACAAATATTACGAACATCATTGAACGTTTCATGAAAAACTAATTCAGCGATTGTCACAACGGCAACAAAAACAGATTAGGACATCAAATATTCATTTATCCCATGGCGGCTTAACCAAAAAAAAAATGTGGAGGATGTATGTACATGTATATCGTTAACCCCATCGAGTTGAAAGGATACAGAGCTTTGATGTAATCTGTTGGTTTAGTGATATCCTCATCCACAGAGAGAAAGATGCAACAAAATTTATTGCAATCAGTCAAAGATAGAATTTACTCGACAATGTCCAAGATTTAGTATTTGTGAAAAAATAAATCATCTAGTTAAATCCTATCTAATTCTACAATCATACAGGAAGGGAATATTTGAAGTATTGTAACTTAGTGATACGTGTGATGATTCCTGTGGGCTGAAAACACTCAAGGTTTTTTGTGTGTGTTTTTTGTTTGGTGTTTTTCTTCATTTCGGCAGGGCTTTAAATAATTTGGAAAAGCAAAGAGTATCGTACTCTTCAGAATTTGAAGCGTATTTTCACTCCATAAGGGCACCGCACACGAGCGACAATTTTGACCGATTTGTCGGTCGACTTGGCTTCCGACCGCCAAAGCGACAAGATTTGGCACTTCTGATTGGCTGATGTCTAGTCGCGCCACCAGTCTCGTAGGCGGTCGCCCAGATTTTGTCGCTCGTGTGCGGTGCCCTTTAAAGGAGTACATGTACATGTGTATTCCATTAGTAAAGTATTGCAAACTGATAAATCTCAAGGAGTATTATCACCCTTTCACTTCTGGAATGGAGGAGTATTTTGAGATTTCAATGAGTATTTTAAGCAAATACTCCTCTTATCTTAAGCCCTGTTTCGGATTAGCAGTGTCATTTTTTACCGCGGTGAAGAAAGCCATTCAAAGCATAACGAGCACTGAAGCAACATACGACCTGACAAAAAGTCGAGGGAAAAAAAGTTCATCAGGGTACCATCCTGCATGATTAGTCAAGTATTCTCTCATCTAACACATGCGGAGAAACACTATTTGCCAACTACGGACATTGCCTTTTAGCGCGTCTAATCATATGTAAGGGCTCCCCAGGCGGAAGCGAGAGGAGTACAAAGGCATTTAGACCTAATGGGTTTTTTCTGCTGTCACTTGGCTCGGCAAAGGCATTTTTTACATTAATATTTGGTTGGATCAGCAACTAAAAGAAAGATGTACCTAAAAAAACCAAAAGATCACAAATCTAAAGGGCCGAATACAGGATGGCATGGTAGGGTAAAAAAATCTTGGCTTGCAGTCAATTAAGACTTGAGCCAAAAGCTAGGCGGTATCTACTTGGATTCCCTGTAGCACTGTAATTTTTCCATTGACCTAACATACTCTCTTTCATTCCGATTACAATGTTCTCACAACTTCCCTGAATGTAATTTTCTTTTCTCTGTTCCAAGTAAGTGAGTCGGCGGAACCGACAACTTTGTATTCCAGAGATAACAGCAGTGTGAAGAAGACACAGCTAGTGTCGAAAGCACGTATTGGGTCATCGGACAAACATATTTGATCATGAAAAATGTGCCACCTTCTCTTCTTCCTAAATATACAACAGTCTGTAATCATAGACAGTGATCTAGGCTCACGACATGAACAGGATCGTAGAAAAGTTTGAGACATGCAGTTGTGATGTTTGTATGATGGTTGGGCCAGAAAAACTAAATACATGTAACGAATTCTCATGAACGCATTTTCCCTTGTACATGTATCCATAAACTGTACCAAAAATTCGTGAGCTGGCTTTATATGAAATTTTTAAATCTTGATTGTATCAATATGCTTTCCAAGTCGGGAACACGAAGACGGCCAAGAGGAATGGTGAACAGCGAAACAGTTTCTACTCTACACACCGACATGAGAAGGGTTGGCAGAAAAGTTTCAGAAGTGCAGTTCTGATGATATTACCATAGTGGATTTGGTCACGAAAATTAAACACATGATGTATTAAAGGGAGACATGCGAAAAATATTGCCCGGCGGGCACAAGTTGTCCGAGTGGTAGCGCCGTCTGTTAATACACGGTGACACTACGCTTTATCACAGGCGCCTGTAGAGCTATCAGTGAGTTAAGAACACTTTTCTAACCAAGCGTATCTAAAAAAAACACAACACGTATCTAAAAACACACCACGAGCTCATAAATTCGTGAGCTCGGGGTGTGTTTTTTTACAAACTAGTGTTTTTTGGTTAGATACCTGTTGTAAGCTCACTAATAGCTCTACAGGGGCCTGTGATATAGCGTAGTGTCACCGTGTATTAACAGACGGCGCTGCAACTCAGACAACTTGTGCCCGCCGGGCAATATTTTTCGCATGTCTCCCTTTAACTGGAACTCCCATAACCGGTTTTCCCTTTTTTATCCATTTTAAGAATTGTACCAAAAGTATTAGGGAAATGGGGGATTTGGATACAAGGAGAAGATTTAAGAGCACAGAGGCACTGGAACCAGTCGAAAATTACCCTGAAATGGGGCCTTGAAATGCGTACTTGGCAAATGTGAGGAGGTCAAGGACAAAGTGCGTCTTCCCACAGTTTGTTACACCAGAGATAATTGCGTTGTAAGGCTCAAAAATGAAGAATTCTCTAAGTTTAAGTTTCATAATATTTTTTTATTATTACGAATTTCCAAGTATTTCAGGGCACCATTTCAGGGTATTTTTCGACTGGTTCCAGTGCCTCTGTGCTCTTAATCTTCTCCCTGTATCCAGATCCCCCTCCCCATTTCCCTAATACAACCAAATATTTTTCAAGTCAGGAACAAGAAACCAATTAAAACCTGTCGAGAGGAATGGTGAAAGGTCTGGTAAGCAGATTATGAAATGGTACAATTTCCACACAACTTTAAAGTTTTAACCCAATAATTTATTACCTACTTGTGCAGGTGTTTGCCGTCGCCTCAGTTGTCAACTGTGGTCCTTGGCAAGGAGGCTGTTGAATATGTACGACAGCAGAAATTACCTCGCGGCAAATGTATGGAGATGAAAACGAAAAGTTTTCCTCGATTTTAATTCTTATACGTTGTAGTTGATACAGGGATAAGGGGAACACAACTGTCGGGATACATGTAAGGTGGAAAGTAGATACATGTATATAAAATTGTACATGTACATGTATCCTCACAACTTAAATTTCTTTCCCAACAGTTCATGACTAACACACCTATGCAGGTGTTTGCTGTCATTTTATTTGTCGTTGACTTCCCCTGGCAAACAAGCTGTTGATGTGTCTGACAGCATCATATTTGTCCAACAATATTCGTCCGACCAAATTACAATTGGTCAAAAAGACAATAAAATATTTCTCGATCTATACTTTACATTCGTTGAGAGCTAAAAACTAAAAGCACTAACGAACGTAGAGCTGATAATCTTAATGTCGAAGGGGAAGGCGATATTTTCTTTCAGCAGAAATGTTTGAATAATGAACAGAAGAACTTCCATTCACATCATTCTTTCCCAAGGTGGAAGATTTTGAGCTATTCCGAGCAGAAGACAGAACCTGCTAATGCGTTAAGTAATGAATTAATAAGAGGAACAAACCATGTTGATTTCAAAGAATACCTTATATCCCGAAAGACCAGACATGCTGAATAAATTCATTCGGTTTGTGTCTCGTCAAGCAAACAAAATCTGCCGCCTCTAGTTTCTTCAAACTTCACAACTTGGAAACATTTGAAATGCATTTCGTTTCTTGCAATAGAACGTTTCTGTTGAAAGGATGTCGAGAACTTCATATCTTGGCAGTCACAATTTTAAAGCCTGAAATATGCGTTAGGTTTTGTATCTCGGGACGGCCGACGTACAAACCTTTGACCTTTAGGCAACGTCGTATATTCATGCTCGAAAGACTGTTCAAATCTATCTATTTGAATGGTCTAAGTTACCAATTAGGCATGGAGAGTGTTGCTACACATAAAAGAATGAGTTGAAGCATGTTACCATAAAGGAATCAACCATAAAGGTTTAACTGCGAACGATGAGCTTACTGAGGGATACACTTCCTGTGTTGCCACCAGATGTCTCTCACTGCCTGAATTTTGGCTTTACGTAATAGGCACGAGCTTCATCACGCTGTAACAGCGCGTTGAACTTCTCAAGTGATAAAAGTATGGCGGCCATTTTTGTTTCGATATAGTATCAGTCCAGCCTCGGTGTAACTACTGGCTACATGTAGTAGGACAGGAGCCCAGTCCTATCAAGGTGGGGAAGGTGAAAGAGTCACCTCATGCATACCGTCGGACTTTAAAATCATGCAGGCGTTCCTTGGCTGGGAGTAATTCCCGCAGAGCACAGTACCCCCTGATGGTGAGGTGATGGTGAGGACGTTTGTAAGTTCTTTAAGAAATTTTGTCCAAACCCTATTCCTGTGCATTTTTATGTCTGGAATAAAAATATGTTTAAACTAAACCCCCTGAGACTGGTTTTTACCACCCCTTCCCTTGAGGACGATCCATTTTCTTATCTCCATTTGCACAAACGACGAAATACTTGTTAAGTAAAACAAGATCACCCTTCACCATTCCTTTTTCACATAAATATAGATAATAGGATGTTGTTTCAAATGATGGGCCCATTACATTTCCAGGATGTAGTCTGCAGATGTCGTCTTAGGGTTTTTTCTCACAACAGTAGAGAAGATAACAGTGAAGTGGTTTGTTTTCATGAATTTCCCATGGCAATGTATAAATAACTTCAGTGAGTTACATTAACAGTGGCGGATCCAAGGGGGGGGGCGGATCCAAGGGGGGGACCGCCCCCAGGAAAATTTGAAAATCTGGATGCTCTGAGACGCGTTCTGGGGTATTTTCCTGTGAGATTTGTTCCCAAAAACCACGTCCGAAATCAGTGTTTTTATGTCAAATAAGCCAGAAATCTTTGACCTATGGGCCGGGATTACCTAGACCTTCGATTGGATGCTATCAATGTCGTTGGAACACTTTTGTATGCTCCGAACTCTTCGTTAAACCAGAAATGCAGTTTTTAAAAATGGTCACCGCGGCCGCCAAGGGGGGTATCGAATCCCCTGAACACCCCCCCTAGATCCGCCTATGCAATCTGCGAACTTACACAGAGCTGCACGGTATAACAACGGCTTCACGGTCGCGAATCCTTTGTGAAGCCTTTGTTAACCGGTGTGTCCCGTAGGCCTGTACCATGTGGCTGAGTCTATGTAATGACAGCGTCAAGCTATTAATTTCGAATTCAATTATCGAACAAGAAATTAAATTGATGCCTTACACACAGCCGGTGAAACCAGATGCAAAGAAAACATCGCACAAACGATCTGTCAGCTTTAAAAAAATGACCTCAGTCCAGTACTCTGTATGAATTGCAAATTTACTGCAAACAACCGAGAAGTGGATATCCATTCAACTTGATTGACTTTCGTCTGAAAATTCTGGTGATTAGCGAAAAAGGATCAATTTTGTTTGCAGAAATACTGGACGGTGTGGCTTGATTAGCATTTAGTAAAAAGTGGCGGTAAACTAACTGTCAAATGTGACTGCAGTCAATAATAAACCGTCTATTAAAGCTTATAACACCCAACACCAAGTGCAAACTGGGCGCGGTCATTTTTGTTTGAGTGAAGTCACGTGACCGTTATGCTGAACACGGCCAGCTGATTGGACAGCGGATGTTGAAATACTTCTCGCTTATTGCCGTTGCGGTTGATAGTACAATGGGCAACCCAAGCCACGAGCAATGAGCAATGAAAATCAAACAAGACTAAATATTGTGGGATAACGATTATCCATAAAGTACATTTATCAATAGCATGAGACCAAGAGCCAACGCCCTTTATTTCGAAGATGGAAACCCCGTAGGCGGCAGGGATGAGACGAAACCCATTTTGGTTCCCGAAGCTACCGCTAGAGAGTGCTGTAACGGGCGGCCATTTTGTAAATTATTTTCAGAATGAGCCCGGGGAACCCCTTGCTGAGGATGATCATGTGATCCAATGTCATCCAGGGCCGTATGCACCAACGAAGATTATCTTGAACTCAGGTTCAGCCACAGCTTTCCAATTGTTCAGGGTTGCCAGGGCATGATGTGACAATGGAAAAGTTGTGGCTCAACCCGAGTTCAAGATAATCATCGTTTGGTGCATACGGCCACCAAACGGCCCCCTGGTGATCAACAGACACTACACGTATCATTTGGTTGAGTAAAAGTATAAGTACATGTAAGAATGCTCTTTCCAGGCCGTCGCTCCATGAAACAAAACGGCTACTTTACCAGTCAGGTAGCTAAGACGATCACCATTTAGCCTGCTTTCGCAATTAGCGAAAAAGGATCAATTTTGTTTGCAGAAATACTGGACGGTGTGGCTTGATTAGCATTTAGTAAAAAGTGGCGGTAAACTAACTGTCAGATGTGACTGCAGTCAATAATAAACCGTCTATTAAAGCTTATAACACCCAACACCAAGTGCAAACTGGGCGCGGTCATTTTTGTTTGAGTGAAGTCATGTGACCGTTATGCTGAACACGGCCAGCTGATTGGACAGCCGCGTGCGGATGTTGAAATACTTCTCGCTTATTGCCGTTGCAGTTGATAGCCACGAGCCACGAGCAATGAGCAATGAAAATCAAACAAGACTAAATATTGTGGGATAACGATTATCCATAAAGTACATTTATCAATAGCATGAGACCAAGAGCCAACGCCCTTTATTTCGAAGATGGAAACCCCGTAGGCGGCAGGGATGAGACGAGACCCATTTTGGTTCCCGAAGCTACCGCTAGAGAGTGCTGTCAGTTGGTAACTTCGGTAACGGGCGGCCATTTTGTAAATTATTTTTAGAATGAGCCCGGGGGACCCCTTGCTGAGGATGATCATGTGATCCAATGTCATCCAGGGCCGTATGCACCAACGAAGATTATCTTGAACTCAGGTTCAGCCAGAACTTTTCAATTGTTCAGGGTTGCCAGGGCATGATGTGACAATGGAAAAGTTGTGGCTCAACCCGAGTTCAAGATAATCATCGTTTGGTGCATACGGCCCCCACGGCCCCCTGGTGATCAACAGACACTACACGTATCATTTGGTTGAGTAAAAGTATAAGTACATGTAAGAATGCTCCTTCCAGGCCGTCGCTCCATGAAACAAAACGGCTACTTTACCAGTCAGGTAGCTAAGACGATCACCATTTAGCCTGCTTTCGCATTCCCCAGCATGACCAATCATCATATCCCATTATCGGTTATTGGCTAATAGCTAATAGTGAGGTTATTGGATGTTTCACTTCAAACTAGTGTATCCCCACGGACATGCGAAAAATTGACAAGGGCCACTCCCTACGGTTCGTAGGCTGTAGGCCCATCTCTGCACAGAAACTGATCGATAGCTATTACGATAATAGCAATATCTATTGGACTGTGAATAAAAGGATTTGTCATGCGGATTAGATGTCTGTGACCCCTTGGGCCACGCACGGGATGGGGATGTTACGGCCAATGCCTCCAGTTGCACCCTTCTGGCAAATACTACTAGTAGGTTACTGATTAACCCTTTGATATTCTGAACAAAATAAACTTCACGGAATTAACCTTAAGTTATCACGAAATAGACATCCTGCGAAAGTCCGCCATGACAGGCCAGAAGGGGTAAACAAACCTTGGGCCTAGTGCATTGTACAGACGGCAAGCACAGGAGCCAACTTTACAAATGCACTAGGCCCCTAGGCCGAGGTTAATGTTTACCCCTTCTGAGCTGTAATGGCCGACTTTCGCAGGTTGTCTATGGAGTAGAAATACTTCACGTAGAACTACAAGAGTGAGGCTGAGAAAACAATCGGTACATGAACGCCAGCTGAATAAATTTGGACATTTCAATACCACGAGGTTCTACAATGGGCTTAGCTTGTATTTCCATTACCCTAGCAAATAGAGTGACAAAACACCCTGCCGCGCTGGGTAGATGAAGTTCAAACGTCCATGTCTTTCATCACACACCTCTCTCAGACCACCATTACCCCAAATACCGCCAAGGTGTCGCTATCATTCGAATGAAAGCCGTCGAGCTGGAAGGATGGCGAGTGCTCCGCAAGTCAGTACAAGTACATTGTACAATGCTGTAGGCATACACAGACAGGGTCAAACTTAGGCCTATACAATGTACCTGTAGATCCAACTACAGGCAGCTATTGACGACTAAGCACTAGCGAAAAGTAGCCCTCAACACTCGCCAACAACAGAAAACACAAAAAAAACATGATATGTCAAAACGGATAATATTACAACTTACCTGCATCACCGACGAGAATCACTTTGTAAAAACTCCGAAAGGGCAGATAAAATGCAATTTACATGCCATTCTCACAAAGTTCCTGACCCTTCCGCCATTTTTGTTCCATTGACCAACGCCCGCCTGAGTACATGACCCGTTTGCAGGACACGTAGGCCTACCCTGTCAACATACAGGCCTAATGCCCTTTATTGAACCGCAAATAGATCCAGTTAGCTCAGTCGGGTACGCCGTGCCCTTTCAATTACGCATGATGCAAACGGTTGTGGGCTTCGAAACATACCACATTACCTGGTCGTCAACAGCTGCCAGTGGTTGGATCTACATGTACATTGTATAGGCCTAGGCTCGACCCTATTGTCTATGCATGCCTTCAGCATTGTAATTGTACTAACCTGTGGAGCACAAGCCATCCTTCCAGCTCGACGGCTTTCATTCGAATGACAGCGACACCTCGGCGGTAGTTGGCGTAATGGTGGTCTGAGAGAGGTGTTTGATGATAGACATGGACGTTTGAACTTCATCTACCTGCCGCGGCAGGGTTAATGGAAATACGTCAGCTTTAAGCCTGTCGCACACAGGAGCTATCTGCTGAAGCAAAACGTTATTCGAGACCGTTTGCTCAGCAGATAGGTCACGTGTGGGCGTATTTTCGGTGAGTTTTCTGCCTACACGCGAACCATCTGCTGAGCAAACGGTCTCGAATAACGTTTTGCTCAGCAGATAGCGCCCGTGTGCAGCAGGATTTAGGTTATTCAGGGAGAACCGCCACAGACTGCGTCTTTGTTATTTAGGATCGACAAGTGCTCATTTTATTTCCTCCAATATACAGAACAGCCGATACAAAAACGTCGCCGGAATGGTAGGGCCATATTGATAAACCCAAGTTGACCACCCTCCCAGACTCGACGTAACAAAGAATTATCAATAAACTTTTCTTTCTGGCATATAATATCTATTGTCCACAGTGCTTACAGCCGAAAAACATGCAAGAAACCCTGTATAGAATTTAGTGGTCTGTTTTTGTGGCCAATAGGTACATGTATTGGAAGAAAGGGAAATATTTCGTCGCCATTCCAGTGTAATGGTAGCTTCGCAATTCACCAACTTATCAGTGATTACTGCGAAGACGCTCATAAATGACGACAAATTTGTACGTTATTGGTCCAGGATTAGATAAGTATGCCAGGATGCATCATGTTCTAGAGAAATTTACGCTACAGACGTCTGGAATACCAACGATGAGACAGAACGTAGTATGGTTGCCTTCGATGACTTGTTGCTCGTAAATAAAACATTCATCTTACAATACATACTGCTTCATTGCTAGATCAGAATGACAAGATATTATGACCCCGCAATGAGGCTAGCGCCCATTGTAGTGCAGACAGTCGACAACAGGTCCGTCTGAAGTAATCTCGTTTTCAGCTTGGAGGTGAAGTCTTTTGCAGTCCAGGGGCCATATTTATGAAGGCTCCGCAACTTTGCCTTCACGCAAATCTATTGTAAGGCAGTCAGTGGACAATAGGGCATGTGCAGCCAAACAATAGACTTGCGTGAACGCAAAGTTGCGAAGGCTTCATAAATATGGCCCCTGAATTCTTAACTCATGGGGAGAGAGTTCTCGCGCTAGACGCTCTCTGAGCGTGAATTTTCAAGTGGAATCCCGGAGTAAGTGAGACAGTTATCATCGTCTTCAGTTCTCCCGAGAGAGAGATCAACAGCAAATTGCCAGGAATCTTCTCTCAAATGCCGAAGATTTTGTTTCCCAATAAGAAACTAGCGCCGAGAAAGGGCAAGTGTATTATTGACTTGAATATCGCAGTGCTCCTAAGAGTACGAATAATTTCTGTAACCCTTGAAGTAAACAGACATCTTCCAAGTGAGAGGTGGTCACGAATTCAACTAGCCTAATAATAGTAATTTCATTACAGAGAATATTTGATCCAGCAGACTTGCACAGGAAAGCATAGAAGTGTATCCCTTTGAAGTCGCCAGACTCATCCTCTGGACAATAGATTGCTGAGGGAAATAGGCATTACCTCTTATTAACAATCCACAGGTCTACGTTGGAAATTTTTCTATATTTGGGGCTAGATTACAAGGTGTTTTTGCCTTTGGAAAGATCGCGTTTTTGAGGAAACGGGAAGGAAATACTACCCCTCCCCACCTGCGGAGTGGGGAACCAGGTGTAAAAGTAAAGAATCACCCCCAGTAAAACGTCTGGCGTCCGCTTCTATTGTTCCATGAAGAATTACGGTGCATTAGAAACAAATCGACAGAGATAAGAAGGTAACTACTGTAGGATCTTTTGTTCCTGGGGACATCCTTTCCTTTTACACCAGGAATATGATATAATGCCAAAAGCAGAAGTCATATGGAAGTGGTAAGAACTTCTGTCTGATCGTTTGGATCACACGAAACTTCCCAAATAAAAAAAACAGTTGGCAACGAAAAGTTGATCATCTGTACAGGAAAGAGTGGCATTAGCTATAAAACGCCAGTAGCACAGCGTTAAAAGTATAGGAAACTTGCGTGTCCGACTACCTTCTCCCAGATGAGCAAGTAAACAAGATAAATAGCTGAGTCATGTCATACTGTCACTCGGAGAAAGCAAGTATTGATTTCATGGGAAACGGACAGATTTTAGTGCGAACGTTTTCTGGCAGACGGAGCCATCAATAGTTCATGCGAAAGCATCCGGTGCGTCTATGAACTTTACGCCAGAAAGAATGAAATAAATACCACAAAAAAATCTGCACTTTTACAAAACCCCATCGTGGGTTAAGTCTAATATCACGCACTCTCAGTTTTCCCAACGCTTCCGAAACGCTCATAACACTTTCTAAAGGAAATCTATAAACTCCAATCAAAGGCACTTCACACCTTTGAAGTGGTATGCAATATTAGATATTGACGGAAGACACCCAAAGGGCTTCCAGGGCAATATGTCGTTTTTTATTTGCCCTAAGAAAGACAAAATTTGCCATGTTTTGTAAATTCTCCAATTTCGTCTGAAATTCAGTAATATAAAATAGGATTTCTCGATTGTTAGTCAGTCTTATGAGTGTCGAGGGTCCATATTCATAAACGTACTTAAGTCAAAGTGTGATTCTTATCTTTTGTGTTGAACAAAGGATAAGTGTCACACTTAGACTTCAGTAGTTTTATGAATATGGGCCCAGGATATGAACAATGCCGTCACTACAATTGAGTAATTGGGTCTGGTTTATACTCCATCCGACTGTGCTGATCGAGCGGAAAATCTATTGTTTGCACTCCACAATGTTGCTGGCCGTCTATGATCGGATGTAGTATAAACGCTCTACTCCATCTGACTGTGCTGGTCGGGAAAATGCTATTAGGGAGTTTAAGAAATCAAACGATAAATGTTAATTTTACGACAACGTGATTTTTTGTACCGAAAATGCAATACATGTATATAATCTGGTGAATTTACAGTATGAAAAATAACGTTGTCGTAAAGTTAACGTTTATCGTTTGATTTATTAAACTCCCTATTATTCACCCTTCCGTTACGTTATTGTTCGTGCAAGTACAAAATCGAATCGAGTACAAGCAGCCCCCATGATTTTTTTTATTTAACCCGATTCTGCCATCGCAAGACCAATGGCAAAGTAACGGGAGAGCACACAAGAGTTGCCTTACTGTCACCTGAAGAAGCAAATTTTAACAAAATGATGGACGAGTAGTTACTGTTGTGTACCTAAACATGTACGTGTCAATTCAAGAAACGTCATGATGGCTTACTTCACAAACTCACCCACATCATCAATCAGTACTCCTGGATTAAAAGGCGGAAAGTTTAATGCAACAGCATTAACGATGTTTCAAAGTCTACTTCCAACAAACACCAAAAGACAGGAGGCTGATTAAACCCGCTTTAAACAAAGATCTGTGATCATTAGTTCAACATCCTAGCTCTGCTCGGAGCAATTTACGTGACGCCACAAAATAACCCGACATCCAGAATAATGATGGGAAACGCAACTATCACTTGGTGAAAAAAAGTGTAACCATTATTTCCCTAATGCTTGTTTTGATCAGATTGACGTGCGGAAGTGAGCGTGGGTTGATTCATCGTGTTCGTTACGCAAAGTTCAACAGGCGAGGCGACGGAAAATCTCAAAGTAGTGTTCTCCAACTCCTACTTACTGCCTACCTGCCACTAAGTCAAAATTTTTGACCGCCAAATCAAAATCCGGTTGTGCCCTTCCCACCGAGTCAAAGGGCCGTATTTTAGAACGTTCCTTAACATTAAGGTCCACCTTAAATCTATTGTTCTCGATGGTTTCACAATAGAGTTAAGGTCGACCTTAACATTAAGGAACGTTCTAAAATTCCACCCTATATGTTTCACAGCCGAGTCAAAATATAGTTGTTTTGTCCAACCAACTTGTGAAAAATTCACTTTTAGGGCAAAAAATTGCTTCCATATTAAAAAGCAGATCGAAGATCTTTTAAACCTCTGGAATGCAGGATATTGCATCTCAGTTCTATTTTGTCAAATTTTCTTCCCCTTTACAATGAGATTTATAGCATTACACATTCGCGATTCCTGCCTTGTGGCCTCTTGTACCACCGAGTCGAACCGTGAAAAGTTGGAGAACACTGCTGATGACAGTAAATGGTTAATGGCTGACATTCATAAAAGCTAGCAAACGCTTTTCCTACAAGTTCTGCAGTGCATTTACATTGGATCTCGCCGTGCAAATCTTAAGTAAAAGCATTTGCTAACTTTTATGAATACCAGCCAATGTGTACACTGGCGGAATTTTTCCAACATTCAGAAAAACAGCACTTTGTTGAGTAGGCCTATAGGGGAAAAGAATTTTCCAACATGCAGTTCAAATATTGCTACGATTTGTTGGCCAGTGCATACACGGTAAAGATCATGTTGCTCCGGACTGTTGTTCAACATTGGAAAAATGTTGGCAGTGTACACCTAAAGTAACTGGAAGGTAGTAATACCGTAATAGAGTGGTCGTGAATTAAAAAGGACGTAGTATAAAAATGTTATATGTATACACAGAATTGTTGACATCACGATGCATGTAAAAAAGTCATAAACATTATTCGAGATCAAGGAAGGAGTAATACCACAGAAGTGTACACGTAAACGAAAAATTCAGATGTATGTACACATTGTTTATTAAAGCTCACAGCACATACATCTAATGCAGCAGTTTCATTAACGCTGTAAAAAACATAGTTTCCATTGAATTCTATTTTATGTATTGTGATCAGCCAGCAAAACAATTAAGACATCATTGGCACATAATTATAATGATATGGTGTTGAAAATGGTAAACACAATTAGCTCGGAGTAGAAAAGAAAATAAGATACAACTTAATCATATCATGAACTAATTGTTGGGCACTGACTGTGGTAGGCAGACCTCAAAAAAAGGATGTCGGAATTTAGGCTAAATTTTTACCCTATGATTTATATTTCATTAAAATATTGTGTTGCCAGAGGAAACAATAGAGAAACAATGTACATAGACTGCATCAAAGTCCAAGTGATTGGTTTAAAAATGGTATCCGACAGGATGACAGCAAGCTGTTGAAAAACGACAAGTCTCTGTAAACTTCAAACAAAGTCCAGATTAGCCCAATTTTCGATAATAACAACCCATATCAAGCTGCCTTGCGGTGATCATCATTCATGCGATCACCTTGTTGTTTTGACGAACGTGATCTGTATCATGCACGGAACGTTGCTTATTTTACCAATTTACAGTCTTCCTGACTGCAATAATTGTAGGAGAAAGCTTCTCCGAGTGCAGTCTGTAAATATAAAGAGACGGTTGACAAGTCAATGCGTTGAAACGAAGCACCTCCCGAGAGCCATGATCAGTGCCAGTGACACAACACGGATTCCGAGTTGATGCCAGATTAAGAAACGTCAGTAAGACGAACCGACAGTCATGTCAGTGGAAATAATTTCACAGACAATCTCTACCTGAAGGCACTGCTCCCTGTGAGAGCTTTCACCCGCTGGTTGGCTTTCTCTGGGCAACTCGACCATAGAAAACTGTCGACAGTCATCACTGGTCTTGGCGTAAGTTGTATTGTACAGAAACCAACAATGGCGAATAATCTATGAGAGCGAACTCGTGTGTTGTGTGAGAAAACTCTCTCGTGAAGTACTGGTCTCCTGTCCAACCAGTGGTACACCGAGGCGGGACTGATACTATGTCGAAACAAAAATGGCCGCCATACTTCTCATCACTTGAGAAGTTCAACGTGCTGTTATAGCGTGACTAACCCTTCACCAGGTACGGTACCATGCTTCAACTCATTATATTCTTTTATGTGTAGCAACACTCTCAATGCCTAATTGATAACTTAGACCATTCAAATAGATAGATTTGAACAGTCTTTCGAGCAATATACGACGTTGCCTAAAGGTCGAAGGTTATGTCGGCCGTCGCGAGATACAAAAACCTAATGCATACAGCAGTCGTGCTGTAACGCACAGAGCTTCCTTTCAACATTACTATCAACCATCCTGAGATAGTCAGTGGTTCTTATGCTCGCTACCTCCGTGAACGCAAAGGGAGCGAGCCCTAAGAGCTGATATTTTCAAGATGCTATCAACGGGAAATAAAGATGGAAACCTCCTTCCTGAACAATAGGAAACTTTACCTCTGTCGCGACCGATGCGTACCATCCGCCAAATCAAGCCTATCTCCAATTTATTTCATTACCGTTATCAGCAAAAGGATCACCCTTCCATCAATATTATAAACAATATGATTTCCGATAAGGAAAAACGAAGAAAGCCCTACAAAAAATTAATCAGGTAATGGAATCCGGAGGTATTAATAGCGAAAAAAATAAGCGTTCACGATATCACATTCTTCAATAAGTATAGGTAATGTACATTGCGATAGATGACCTGCACGGTGTAAAATGGGGGAGGATCTTTTTCTCTGGAAGGCGAGGCATTGGTTGCTGTTGAAAGCAGCTCACTAATTGTTTTGATGCCAAAAAAGAGGAAGTGACTTCGTCTGGGGGAGGGGGTTCTCGATTTGGGGAGGCCCACTTCCTCTTTTTTGAAAAAAATGGTATCGCTCTTTTTTTATAGGAGAATAGATTTTACCATACTAATTACTGCTTTCTTGGTTTACTAGTGTCTTCACATGTTTTTCTTTATCATCTTTCCATGCCTACCTACCCTACATGGAGGAAGCCAATGTCAAGTGCCCATTTCATCTTTTTCAAGAGGGGAGGGAGTCAGGGAAGAGATGAAGTCACTTCCTCTTTTTTGGCATCAATGTAATTTTGAGACGGCCCCTAATTTGTTCACAAAAGCCAGACCAAGAAAATTAAAAGGCAAAGTGGCCAAAAAGGGATAATTTTATTCAAGTCATGTCAGGTCTGAGATTATTTATTCAAGTCATGACAGGTCAGAGATAGTTTATTCAAGTTATGTCAGCTCAGGGATAATTTATTCAAGTCACGTTAGCTCAGGGATAATTTATTCAAGTCACATCGGCTCAGGGGTGATTTTTAATACTCAAGGCAGAAGGATATGATGGAGAAAGGAACCAAATGATCAGTTCCCAAGTTGGATGGTTTCTCAAGATGTCTGGGGTAACGAGTAATTCATGGTGAATTTACATATAGAGGCGTTGAATATCGAAACTACTGAATGGAATGTTTACACAATTAGTGCTTCATTAGTTCAAAAGGCTGTTGACAGTTTCCATCTCTGAAGACTTGTAATTAGATTACCTAAATCTGACTACTCTAACAACATGGCCAATACCCGGCGGTGATACCACACAAGAACGAAAGTAGGTAGTCTCGATTGACTGACGCGACAGCTTTGAAGATGATGGTGTTGCCAGGTCATTGACAGAAATGAATGTTAAACATGTTAAAGGGCAGTGATGTTAAAGTGAAGATGGGAGGCAAATAAATGATATTTGTATATAGTCTACTGCTCCATTGTATCCAACTCCCAGCACTATATGAGCAAAAAAATTCAAACATTCCATAATGACGTTTTCAGACACATTCTGAGACAGCGGAGATTTTTTTCCCCAGGGAACCCGTCATTCGGCTTATACATACATGAAAAAGACGCTCGACAAATACTCTGACAAACGTTATCCTTCGAGGCAGACATGAACTTAAAGCGAACTGGTCGTACCAGCACAGAAAAAAAAATCGATCTCAACTCGAGATAAAATGAGTCTCCAGCCTACTATTTTGTCCCTAAAATGAGTTTCCTTTGCTACTCGAACCGAGAATGAGTACCAGTTTTCTAAGGCTGGAGCTCTCTTGCATCGACTGGAGATAACTTCAACTGGAGTCTCATTCTGAAGTGGAGACAAAGTCTACTCATTTTGAGTTTTCTCAGTTCTCCAGTCGATGACAGGGCATCAGCTGGAGAAAATTGAAAACAAGCTGAGGGGAACCAAAATCTGCTCATGAGAAGCTCGGTGGTGTGGTGGTTCTGGTGTCGACTTCCGATCAGAGGGTCCTGGGTTCGAAACCCACTGGGTGTGAAACGTTTTTTTTCAATATATATGGATACATCACTTGTTTATTTGATTCGAGACAACAGACAATCCGGTGGAGACAGCTGAGAATCATTTTAACCAGTTGGAGACAATGTCATCTCAAGATTTTAAAACCTGCAATTACACAAAACTTCCATGAAAAGTTCCAAAATGAACACCTGCTCAGCAATGCTACATATGTGATGCAATGTTCCCAGCCAGGCTGAAATTTGTGAAGATATTTCACACAAGAAATTTTAAAAGACTTTTATCATGCCCTGTTTAGGACAAACCTCAGCTCCAGGTTTCCAGGTTCCTATCCCACAGTGTGAAACATGATGATTCATAAAACTGGACCCAAAGTCCCAAGGTTGGTTAAGCAATAAAAGTCTGTTTTATCTTTTCTGAATGACTATTTTGCCAAAAGTAAGCCAAGGCTCAGTCCATATTAATATAATATTACTGATGGTATGTTATGTGAGACATTTCCGTGGCAGGTTTTTATGATTTGGCAGATTTTAAAACATGCTGTACATCAATGGTGTGCATTCACTGTACATTGAGTGTTTGTTATTACCCTGTGAGAAAAAATGGCCGACTTTGGCAAGGTATCTATGCTGTAGGCATACACAGACAGGGTCAAACTTAGGCCTATACAATGTACCTGTAGATCCAACTACAGGCAGCTATTGACGACTAAGCACTAGCGAAAAGTAGCCCTCAACACTCGCCAACAACAGAAAACACAAAAAAAAACATGATATGTCAAAACGGATAATATTACAACTTACCTGCATCACCGACGAGAATCACTTTGTAAAAACTCCGAAAGGGCAGATAAAATCCAATTTACATGCCATTCTCACAAAGTTCCTGACCCTTCCGCCATTTTTGTTCCATTGACCAACGCCCGCCTGAGTACATGACCCGTTTGCAGGACACGTAGGCCTACCCTGTCAACATACAGGCCTAATGCCCTTTATTGAACCGCAAATAGATCCAGTTAGCTCAGTCGGGTACGCCGTGCCCTTTCAATTACGCATGATGCAAAAGGTTTTGGGCTTCGAAACCTACCACATTACTTGTGACCGCTGTACATGATCAATCATTTTCATCAAACTTTTTCGTCAATCATTTTGGTCAAATTTTTATGTATAGGGCCCCGCCATACACGGTCAATCATTTTCATCCAATCTTTCACAAAATGGCATTACAAAACCTGTCCAGTTGCATAACCTCCATTCATAAAATGACTTTCGTAATCAGAAAACTGTGATTCAGGAGGGTTAACCGTCCAATAAATATCCATGCCCGCCGTACACGGTCAAATTTTATCAATTCGTCATTCAAAAATAGGACGGGCTCTATTCCATCAATCTTTGATTGACGCAAAATATTTCATCCAATTTCCCGCCGTACACGATCAATCTTTTTGGTCAAGTTTTTTTCATCCAACTTTGAGGGATCGTGTACAGCGGGCATTGGTCGTCGACAGCTGCCAGTGGTTGGATCTACGTGTACATTGTATAGGCCTAGGCTCGACCCTATTGTCTATGCATGCCTTCAGCATTGTAATTGTACTAACCTGTGGAGCACAAGCCATCCTTCCAGCTCGACGGCTTTCATTCGAATGACAGCGACACCTCGGCGGTAGTTGGCGTAATGGTGGTCTGAGAGAGGTGTTTGATGATAGACATGGACGTTTGAACTTCATCTACCTGCCGCGGCAGGGTTAATGGAAATACGTCAGCTTTAAGCCTGTCGCACACAGGAGCTATCTGCTGAAGCAAAACGTTATTCGAGACTTTTTGCTCAGCAGATAGGTCACGTGTGCGCGTATTTTCGGTGAGTTTTCTGCCTACACGCGAACTATCTGCTGAGCAAACGGTCTCGAATAACGTTTTGCTCAGCAGATAGCTCCAGTGTGCGGCAGGATTTAGGTTATTCAGGGAGAACCGCCACAGACTGCGTCTTTGTTATTTAGGATCGACAAGTGCTCATTTTATTTCCTCCAATATACAGAACAGCCGATACAAAAACGTCGCCGGAATGGTAGGGCCATATTGATAAACCCAAGTTGACCACCCTCCCAGACTCGACGTAACAAAAAATTATCAATAAACTCTTCTTTCTGGCATATAATATCTATTGTCCACAGTGCTTACAGCCGAAAAATATGCAAGAAACCCTGTATAGAATTTAGTGGTCTGTTTTTGTGGCCATAGATACATGTATTGGAAGAAAGGGAAATACTTATTTCGTCGCCATTCCAGTGTAACGGCAGCTACGCAATTCACCAACTTATCAGTGATTACTGCGAAGACGCTCATAAATGACGACAAATTTGTACATTATTGGTCCAGGATTAGATAAGTATGCCAGGATGCATCATGTCCTGGAGAAATTTACGCTACAGACGTCTGGAATACCAACGATGAGACAGAACGTAGTATGGTTGCCTTCGATGACTTGTTGCTCGTAAATAAAACATTTATCTTACAATACATCACTGCTTCATTGCTAGATCAGAATGACAAGATATTATGACCCGGTAGTGAGGCTAGCGCTCGTTCACAGTCGACAACAGGTCCGTCTGAAGTCATCTCGTTTTCAGCTTGGAGGTGAAGTCTTTTGCAGTCCAGGGGCCATATTTATGTAGGCTTCGCAATTTTGCCTTCACGCAAATTTATTGTAAGGCAGTCAGTGGACAATAGGGCATGTGCAGCCAAAACAATAGACTTGCGTGAACGCAAAGTTGCGAAGGCTTCATAAATATGGCCCCTGAATTCTTAACTCATGGGGAGAGAGTTCTCGCGCTAGACGCTCTCTGAGCGTGAATTTTCAAGTGGAATCCCGGAGTAAGTGAGACAGTTATCATCGTCTTCAGTTCTCCCGAGAGAGAGATCAACAGCAAATTGCCAGGAATCTTCTCTCAAATGCCGAAGATTTTGTTTCCCAATAAGAAACTAGCGCCGAGAAAGGGCAAGTGTATTATTGACTTGAATATCGCAGTGCTCCTAAGAGTACGAATAATTTCTGTAACCCTTGAAGTAAACAGACATCTTCCAAGTGAGAGGTGGTCACGAATTCCACTAGTCTAATAATAGTAATTTCATTAGAGAGAATATTTGATCCACCAGTCTTGCACAGGAAAGCATAGAAGTGTATCCCTTTGAAGTCGCCACTCATCCTCTCTGGACAATAGATTGGAGAGGGAAATAGACATTACCTCTTATTAGCAATCCACACAGGTCTACGTAGGAAATTTTTCTATTTGGGGCTAGACTACAAAGGTGTTTTTGCCTTTGGGAAGATCACGTTTTTGAGAAAACGGGAACGAAAAACTACCCTCCCTACCTGCAGAGTGGGGAACCAGGTGTAGAAAAAACAATGACCCCCAGTAAAATGTGTGGCGTCCGCTTCTATTGTTCCATGAAGAATTACGGTGCATAGAAACAAATCGGCAGAGATAAGAAGGTAACTACAGTAGGATCTTTTGTTCCCGGGGTTATTCTTTCCTTTTACACCGGGAACATGATGCCAAGAGCAGAAGTGGTTAGAACTTCGGTCTGATCGTTTGGATCACACCAAACTTCCCAAAGAAAAAATAGTTGGCAACGAAAAGTTGATCATCTGTAACGTTATGCAGCTATCAAGTTAATCCCGGACCCCCCCTCCTCAGGCACTCGACACTAACTCGCCAGTCTGCAGTATTTTGGAAGTGGGGGACTCATCTTAATACTGGGGACTCGACGAATTTTGGCGTCGAGTGAACGACGATGCCTGAGGGGGGGTGGTCCGGGCTAAACTTGATAGCTGCATTACAGGTAACAACGGCATTAGCAAAAAACGCCAGCAGCACGGCGTTAAAAGTGGGAAACTTGCGTCTCCGACGACCTTTTCCCAGATGAGCGACTAAACAAGATGAATAGCTGAGTCATGCCATACTGTCACTCGGAGAAAGCAAGTATTGATTTCAAGGGACACTGACCGATTTTAGTGCCAACGCTTTCTGGCAGACGGAGCCACCAATATTTCATGCGACAGTATCCAAAAAGGGTGAGTCTATGAACTTTACGCCTGAAATAATGAAATAAATACCACAAAAAATCTGCACTTTTACAAAACCCCATCGTGGGTTAAGTCTAATATCACGCATTCTCAGTTTTCCCAACGCTTCCGAAACGCTCATAACACTTTCTAAAGGAAATCTATAAACTCCAATCAAAGGCACTTCACACCTTTGAAGTGGTATGCAATATTAGATATTGACGGAAGACACCCAAAGGGCTTCCAGGGCAATATGTCGTTTTTTATTTGCCCTAAGAAAGACAAAATTTGCCATGTTTTGTAAATTCTCCAATTTCGTCTGAAATTCAGTAATATAAAATAGGATTTCTCGATTGTTAGTCAGCAGTCTTATGAGTGTCGAGGGTCCATATTCATAAACGTACTTAAGTAAGTCAAAGTGTGATACTTATCTTTTGTGTTGAACAAAGGATAAGTGTCACACTTAGACTTAAGTAGTTTTATGAATATGGGCCCAGGATATGAACAATGCCGTCACTATTGGGTACAATTGAGTGTTGGGTCTGGTTTATACTCCATCCGACTGTGCTGACCGTGCACTCCACAATGTTACTGGCCGTCTATGATCGGATGTAGTAGTATAAACGCTCTACTCCATCTGACTGTGCTGGTCGGGAAAATGCTATTAGGGAGTTTAAGATATCAAACGATAAACGTTAACTTTACGACAACGTTATTTTTTGTACCGAAAATGCAATATATAATCTGGTGAATTTACAGTATGAAAAATAACGTTGTCGTAAAGTTAACGTTTATCGTTTGATTTATTAAACTCCCTACTATTCACCCTTCCGTTACGTTTCGTGCAAGTACAAAATCGAATCGAGTACAAGCAGTCCCCATGATTTTTTTTATTTAACCCGATTCTGCCATCGCAAGACCAATGGCAAAGTAACGGGAGCGCACACAAGAGTTGCCTTACTGTCACCTGAAGAAGCAAATTTTAACAAAATGATGGACGAGTAGTTACTGTTGTGTACCTAAATATGTACGTGTCAATTCAAGAAACGTCATGATGGCTTACTTCACAAACTCACCCACATCATCAATCAGTACTCCTGGATTAAAAGGCGGAAAGTTTAATGCAACAGCATTAACGATGTTTCAAAGTCTATTTCCAACAAACACCAAAAGGCAGGAGGCTGATTAAACCCGCTTTAAACAAAGATCTGTGATCATTAGTTCAACATCCTAGCTCTGCTCGGAGCAATTTACGTGACGCCACAAAATAACCCGACATCCAGAATAATGATGGGAAACGCAACTATCACTTGGTGAAAAAAAAGTGCAACCATTATTTCCCTAATGCTTGTTTTGATCAGATTGACGTGCGGAAGTGAGCGTGGGCTGATTCATCGTGTTCGTTACGCAAAGTTTCAACAGGAGAGGCGACGGAAAATCTCAGAAAGAGAACACTGTTGGTAAATAATTAATGTGTACACTGGCAAATTTTTTCCCAGAAAAACGGCACTTTGTTAAGTAGGCCTATAGGGAAAAGATTTTTCCAACATGGAGTTCAAATGTTCAGTGCATACACGGTGGAAAGATCGTGTTGCTCAGGAATGTTGTTGTTCAACATTGGAAAAATATTGGCAGTGTACACCTAAAGTAACTGGAAGGTAGTAATAACGTGGAGTGGTCGTGAATTAAAAAGGACGCAGTAAAAATGTTACATGTATAAACAGAATTGTTGACATCACGATGCATGTAAAAAAGTCATAAACATTATTGGAGATCAAGGAAGGAGTAATACCACAGAAGTGTACACGTAGACGAAAAAATCAGATGTATATGTACATTATTTATTAGGGAGGTTTCGCAAGCGCCGGATTAGGCCCTACGACGACGTTTATCTATTGTGTGGGTACACCCAAACAATAGATAAACGTCGTCGTATGGCCTAACCGGGCGCTTGCGAGACCTCCCTATTAAGCTCACAGCACCTACATCAATGCAGCAGTTTCATTAACGCTGTAAAAACATAGTTTCCATTGAATTCCATTTTATGTATTGTGATCCGCCAGCAAAACAATTAAGACGTCATTGGCACATAATTATAAATGATATGGTGTTGAAAATGGTAAACACAATTAGCTCGCAGTAGAAAAGAAAACAAGATACAACTTATCATATCATGAACTAACTGTTGGGCACTGACTGTGGTAGGCAGACCTCAAAAAAGTGACGTCGGAATTTAGGCTGAATTTTTACCCTGTGATTTATATTTCATTAAGATATTGTGTTGCCAGAGGAAACAATAGAGAAACAATGTACATAGACTGCATCAAAGTCCAAGTGATTGTTTTAAAAATTTGGTATCCGACAGGATGACAGCGGGCTGTTGAAAAACGACAAGTCTCTTTAAACTTCAAACAAACTCAAGATTAGCCCAATTTTCGATAATAACAACTCATATCAAGCTGCCTTGCGGTGATCATCATTCGTACGATCACCTTGTTGTTCTTGACGAACGTGATCTGTATCATGCACGGAACGTTGCTTATTTTACCAATTTACAGTCTTCCTGACTGCAATAATTGTAGGAGAAAGCTCCTCCGATTGCAGTCTGTAAATATAAAGAGACGGTTGACAAGTCAATGCGTTGAAACGAAGCACCTCCCGAGAGCCATGATCAGTGCCAGTGACACAACACGGATTCCGAGTTGATGCCAGATTAACAAACGTCAGTAAGACGAACCGACAGTCATGTCAGTGGAAATAATTTCACAGACAATCTCTACCTGAAGGCACTGCTCCCTGTGAGAGCTTTCACCCGCTGGTTGGCTTTCTCTGGGCAACTCGACCATAGAAAACTGTCGACAGTCATCACTGCACTGTAAAAACGAATGGGCTCGAGAGACCCATGATTTTGTCCACTACCTGGACACATGGGTTTTGAAACGTGTTCAATGGAGAATGGGTCCATGGTGCCCAGAATATTTGTTCTTCGAGCCTGAAACGGACAGGTCTATAGGTTCCAGTAACCCATAATGAGAGTTTCATAGGTCACTTTGGCCCATCTACGAATGCTACCGTGGAGTGTTGGCACCCATGAGCAGCAATAGTAGATGGGCCAAAGTGACCTGTGAAACTGGTCATTATGGGTTACTGGAACCTAAGGACCTCCTCGTTTCAGGCTCGAAGAACAAATAT
>NMRB01001765.1:88338-120415 GCA_002633025.1 Notospermus geniculatus | reverse complement strand
ACCCACGGTCAGTGAGTGCGGTAGGCCTACTCATTCGGCATCGGTTATCCAGGCATTGCTTACGAATTGTGATGTAAACATAGCACACAGGGGCAGGCTACACGTCAATCATACATGGTCAGCTCTATTCATGGATTCGAACCATGAGGTCAAAGTTATACAGAATGGGCGTGGCTTGAATATCCAGAACCGGTCTTAAATCGATGAAAGTAGAGTATATGACGTCATCAGTGGCCGACATTTTTTCTGAGGGGGTCGTTATCAGAGTCCGTTTATCACCAACCCTTTTCCCAATCATCCCCGCCGCGAAATCTGACTGTCGCTGTAGATGATTAGGCCTACACAAGGCCATGACTTGTGATTTCATTCAGGAGCAAAAGCATGGCACTGGCAGCGAAGCAGAGCAAAAGCATGGCAGCGAAGCCAAATTATTACCAAGCAATCTGAATCTCCATTAAATAATGGCCTTGGTGTACCTCCAAGCCAGTCACGAAAAAGTTGATTTGCATCACCATTGCAGCATCTTAAGATGCCAAGAAAATGCAAAAATAGGTTATTTACTTACACAGAAATTTTGGCTAACCTGGAACATTATCGGTGAGCAATTATGAGATACAGTGTCGGTGATAATATTCTTTGACAGGAAACCCAGCTTCTGTCATTCTGCATTGCTATAAACAGCAGAAAACTAATAATTTTGTATTTTTGCATCTGTTCACCCAAGGATACAAATCAACGATATCATGCAAAAACGTAACTGTATGTTGGTCGATTGACGGCTGATTACACATTTGACAAAGACCCGCGGGGATTTGGAAAAACGCGCAATTTGGCAGTGATTGAATTGAACGAGAATGGAAGCAGAAACGAGTTGTAAACATTGGGAGCGAGATTCTTGACGTTAATGAACCGTTGACGTACTTCCACGCGCTGGCATTAGGGAGGTTTAGAAATCAAAAGATAACGTAAACTTTACGACAACTTAATTTTTCATACTAAACATTAACCAGATTTTATATTGCATTTTCGGTACAAAAATAACGTTAACGTTTATCGTTTGATTTCTAAACCTGCCTATTAAGAACACCCATACCGATGCTCTTTACTCAGTGAAATGCATTATGCACGGTAGTTTAATTGGTAATGTTTCCGGTAGATTTTGTGCCGGCAGATTCAACTTTTTATCAGTGCAAATTGAACATGAAAAACGCTTCGGTAGCGATGGAGACAGTCAAGGAAGCAATGTCGTCTTCATTGCCATTTCAATTGAATAATTAAAAAAATTCCCTCTTTGTAATTCCCCAACAAGTTAGGCTGAAGGATTTAAGTATACATGCTGCAGAACACTGGTGGACAGAAGTTTGAGCAGAATGATACTCTACTCTCCCTTGGTTAGTGCAACTTGAAAATGGGAAGCGTTTTATGCCAGTAGCGATGGAGACAGTCACGGAAGCAAGAATGACGTCATTATTGCCATTTTTAACCGAGTAAATGTTACAACCGTTGTTAAAACAACCCTCTTTGAAAATAAAAGCGTTTATATTGAGAGCATAAACAGCGAACTGACGAACTTGGATGATCGACTAGTTGTGCCTAGCTATATGGATAAAGTCTCTGAACGAGATTGGATTTCAAATTCAAAGAATCCCTGTTCTTGACAATTCCTCCAGGGATGAGGTAACCTCTGCATGCAACCTCGGTTGTTGATCTACATCTTTTCCAGAGTAAAATCTGTATGTTCATTGTTTTAAAAAGCGAACAAAAGATACACGGAGTACATTCATTTTTCCCGTTACTTTTCGCCTTGCCTGACGTGTGTTCACCTTCAGTATACTTCTGACACACAAAGCTACATTGGCGGCAACAACGGTATAGACCAAATTCAGTTTTCGCCAACGGTAAAAACAATGTACTTTGTGGCGTCTTGGAATACTTTGAACAATAGCTTGATAAGATCACAGAAGCCATTATCAACCAATTCCCTCGTAATGTTAATCGCTTTGAGGAGATGTTGTCAAATTTTATATATCAGATATTTCGAAATTCTATTAAATAATAAACTCTTTAAATGAGAATCTAAGCTCCCGGATATTTTTGCCATTAAAGACTGGCACGTACCCACATCAAAGAATGTTATTCCGATAGTTGGTAGAGAATTTCTAAAATTGCCAAACCTAAGTTACCTACGTCACTGGCATGACTAGCGGTACACGCCTACATGTTGAAAAAATGTCCCCAAATAAACACTGCAGCCAGTTTTAGGTGTTCAAAGAACAACCATTCAAAAAGCACTTGTCAACTTGGAAAAAATTCGAAAACTTTTCACTGGCATCCTTCAGAGTATTCAGCAAATCCCTTATATAGAACTTCTCAAATTACCAAAGAAGCTTGTGAATGGTTTAATAGAAACACCAAAGCTATATTTGATATCACATTCAAAATGTTCCTCAATTACACCGAGTTCAACCCTGATATTAAACGCCTTTCTGCGACAATTAATGAGCGAAATAGCAAGTTTCTATTTAAGAATTTTTTTGAGGAAATTAAATGGCAGAAAAGACGAATGTTCTTAAATGTTGTGCCATTAAAGGGGCATTATATTGTATTGTTCTTAAAGGTACGTGCAGGTTATGTCCTCTTTATCGTCGTTTTTATGTTATGAGCGTAACTTTTGACCTTTAGGCAACGTCGTATGCATGCTCGATAAGACTGTTCAAATCGATCTATCTGAATGATCTAAGTTACCAAATACATGTAGGTATTGGGAGTGTTGCTACACATAAAAGAATGATTTGAAACATGTCACCTTTACCTGACGAAGGGTTAGCCACGCAAAAACAGCTCGTTGAACTTCTCAAGTGATGAAGGTATGTCGGCCATTTTTGTTTCGGCATGGTATCAGTCCAGCCTCGCTGTTACCACTGGTTATATACAGGTTGGACAGGAGACCAGTCTTATCAAGGTGGGGAAGGAGAATGCATACTGTTGGGCTTTAAATAATCAACAAAGCTACCAGCCAACTCACTTCTGAAAGTCGCCCACTCTGAATCCTAACCCCTGGCCCCTATTCCACAACCCTTGATATCTGGCCTCCTACCCCTGACCCCTAAAGCCTACTTCTAATCCTAACCCTAACCCCTGACCCTTACAGGCAGCCGTTACCTTAGATATTGCGTACCCTGTTCCATAGGATAAGATGACATTTACACCTTTTACATCACTTCTCTTACCCATTATTCTGAAGGCATTCTCTTCGTGAGACTTTTATCCTGCGAGTTGGCTTTCAGTACAGGTAATTCACCATTGGTTTCCGCAGGACCTACGCTACGTAAGATCAGTGATACAAACGACTCCCCACAGTGTTCTTAGACCTCTTAGACTGATTTGCCCATAGAGAGCTAACTTGTACGAGAAATGGCGCCTTTAGTCATTGGAAACTCACTGATATTTCAACACCCTTTGCACATACCCCTTGAAGCAACCATCGCTTTCATCTTCATTCAAAAGCCACCAGATTTAAATTGCTCCTTGCCCCATGCAGTTATTCTTACTTACCACACCGACCAATCACATACAACCCCAGGCAAATCAATATCTTGATTGCCTATAAATTATCAACGAGATTGCCCCTTTCAAGCGACTTCCCTGTTCTATGGTATAACTTAACGCGACGACTTCAAAAGAAAAACCCCGTGGCAGAATCATGCATATCAGAAAAATATAAAACCACCTTTGATATGAAAGACCACTTCTAGAAGGTACAGATTTGTATGCAAAGGCGAAGGAGCAAAACACAGGAACTGAACTATTTCTCAACAAACTGCCAAGAAATCATGTCTTCGAATGCCAAAGCAATTGCAAAGACTGCCTGAGGAGACGAATTACTATTAGCTCAACTGAATTATGATTCCACGTCGTAGACGTATGATTTTTTAGCGATGTGAAATTGAAGATGGTTGGTTTCCTCTTGGGCTGGTGATGATGATTCATAGCAATTCATGCCTTAAAAATCATGCTGCAGTTGGGGGAAGTGGATCGTGCCAATTGTTCGTCCTACCAGATATTACCATGAGACTGACAAGAGTAATTTTTTTTCTACATATCGTATGGTATTCGACTGTAATCCGCATTGAGGCTAAATAAAAAGGGGTATCTAATCTTCAAGTAAAATCATTCACGGGCCATCTCTTCCACAAGGCCGTGCACATCAACATGCACATACCCAACAATGAAACCATGAAAATTCTTCTTTTTAAAGACACAAATTACAGGAGAAGGCGACAGACACAGTCCCAATTTCAAACAATACACAATAACATCGACCGGCCTTCAGCGCCATCGAAAAAAAGATGATATGAGGTTGGTGAGGTTGGTCGAAGAAGAAAGAAGGCTTCAAGGTCTGACATCTTGATAATCCTCCTCGCCGAGCGGTTCGGTGGATACAGACTACAATTCTCACTTGTCTTTATTCCCATGGGAAAGCCAATTGAGAATCCTTCGCATCAATCTCCGAGAGTTATGTTTGAGGAAGTTAAACACGACGTTTGAAGAAGACTTCTTCGAACAATGGAAGTTTGATGTGGACAATAGTGCAGTAGGCCTATCGTTGAAGAGACGGCATTGGCATTGTCTGATCAGACGGCTCGGCTTGACGTTGTAGCTCCTTAAGCCTCGCTTATGTCGCCCTTACGTACAGTCAGAACTAGTTGGCAACTGATAATCGGCGCGTAGTTGGAACTAATTAGTCACAACTACAGGGTGACATAAGCTCTCGGGCGTCAGCGAGTAACTGGTTGCCAACTAGTTGCAAACTAAAAATATCCAGATCCTGAAAGTCGCACATGTTCAACCTACTTAAAATCAAAAGAAATCTGTGTCGACATAAGCACTCAAAAGACGGCGATAAACTAGTTCCAGGTAGTTGCGACCGATCGGTATTTTTCTAGTCGGTGGCGACATAATTTATCAGTTGCAACTAGTTGACGCTATTTCTATCACAGCGTAGGGCGACATAACCGAGGCTTTAAGGGCGGCGCACACGAGCGACTATTTTGACCGATTTGTCGGCCGACTTGGCTTCCGACCGCCAAAGCGACAAGATTTGGCGCTTCTGATTGGCTGATGTCTAGTCGCACCACCAGTCTCGTCGGCGGTCGCCCAGATTTAGTCGCTCGTGTGCGCCGCCCTTTACCGCTCTAGTGGTTTGCGACTAGAATTATAAGCCGTCGGTAGGTAATGTCAGAAACACCTGTTGGCAATTTGTGGATTCAGGGAAGGCAAGACAGAAGGCGGCGCTGCCGGAAAACAATAGGACAGCATTTTCTTCAGACATCATATACTCAAGCCTTCAAGGGTAATCATCATCGGTAGAATATTTTGCATCATGTTCACCCTCGTTCCGCTGATACCAAATTACTAAAGCCTCGCTTATGTCGCCCTACGCTGTGATAGAAATAGCGTCAACAAGTTGCAACTGATAACTTATGTCGCCACCGACTAGAAAAATACCGATCGGTCGCAACTACCTGGAACTCGTTTATCGCCGTCTTTTGAGTGCTTATGTCGACACTGATTTCTTTTGATTTTAAGTAAAACGTGCTGAAGTTGAACACGTGCGATTTTCTGGATCTGGATATTTGTAGTTTCCAACTAGTTACTCGCTGACGCCCGAGAGCTTATGTCACCTAGTAGTTGTGACTGATTAGTTCCAACTACGCGCCGATTATCAGTTGCCAACTAGTTCTGACTGTACGTAAGGGCGACATAAGCGAGGCTTTACTCTTTCACTTCCTGTTCCAGTTGCAGTTTAATGAAAAGTATCGACCACTCTAATCCTGAAATCTTACAAAATCTCTGTCAAATATGCTGACTAGTCGTAGCATCAGGCGTCGCAATCATGGTCAGGTCACAAAAACGAAAATGTGTAATCGTGGAACAAGCAGCATCAGCGCGCAGGGAATCGTAACTTGAGTCAGGTCGACTGCGAATATATTACGCCCGTCGGGATGACACAGAAGTTGAATAGGTTCAACTCTGGTTCGTGATCTTTTTGATCGGCGACTGATCCCGATCGTCGTAACTGAGACGTAACTGCAGTCATGTCACACCATATCGTCGACTGATTTGTTCCACGCGGTCGTGCCTCAGACGCAAAGTGATCCAGAAAAGTCAGTCTGTGCCATCCCAAGGTCGACCCGACATAGCCATGAGACACCAGAGAGATCAGACACATTACTTAAAGGAGTTAGACGCCGAAGTTGTAAACACAGGTGCGCATTATGCGTATGATTGCGTATGAGGAAAATATCAATGCGCAACTCATAAGGAAGTGACATACGCAGAAGTGTGACTACACCTTTATGTTTGAGGAAGTTAAACACGAAGTTTGAAGAAGACTTCTTCGAACAATGGAAGTTTGATGTGGCAGTAGGCCTATCGTTGAAGAGACGGCATTGGCATTGTCTGATCAGACGGCTCGGCTTGACGTTGTATAGCTCCTTACCGCTCTAGTGGTTTGCGACTAGAATTATAAGCCGTCGGTAGGTAATGTCAGAAACACCTGTTGGCAATTTGTGGATTCAGGAGAGGCAAGACAGAAGGCGGCGCTGCCGGAAAACAATAGGACAGCATTTTCTTCAGACATCATATACTCAAGCCTTCAAGGGTAATCATCATCGGTAGAATATTTTGCATCATGTTCACCATCGTTCCGCTGATACCAAATTACTAACTCTTTCACTTCCTGTTCCAGTTGCAGTTTAATGAAAAGTATCAACCACTCTAATCCTGAAATCTTACAAAATCTCTGTCAAATATGCTGACTAGTCGTAGCATCAGGCGTCGCAATCATGGTCAGGTCACAAAAACGAAAATGTGTGATCGTGGAACAAGCAGCATCAGCGCGCAGGGAATCGTAACTTGAGTCAGGTCGACTGCGAATATATTACGCCCGTCGGGATGACACAGAAGTTGAATAGGTTCAACTCTTGTTCGTGATCTTTTTGATCGGCGACTGATCCCGATCGTCGTAACTGAGACGTAACTGCAGTCACGTCACACCATATCGTCGACTGATTTGTTCCACGCGGTCGTGCCTCAGACGCAAAGTGATCCAGAAAAGTCAGTCCGTGCCATCCCAAGGTCGACCCGACATAGCCATGAGACACCAGAGAGATCAGACACATTACTTAAAGGAGTTAGACGCCGAAGTTGTAAACACTCACTCACTGGTTCTCTATCCACGGACGCCTGCGGTGCTGCCACCTATTGTCGGTGATATGTACTGACGTGAATATCGTGAGTGAGTTGCATCGGACCGGGAACCAGTCTAACGATCACGGGTGCTGCCACCTGCACGAAGGAATAAAACTAGTTTGCCGACCATATTTGTAAACAAACCAGCTTGTTTACAACTTCGGCGTCTAACTCCTTTAATGCATGGCCATTTCGACCTACCTCTCCGGGTTGAGTTAGGCCTACTTGTCACCGTTATCCATTAGCAAGCGTGGATTCAATATCAGGGTAACTTTCATACAGGAGGTATAACATGACTTCAGTTACTAACAACAATCCTGCTCGCCGTGAACATTTGATATTCACCATTTTCTATACCAGAAATAATGATTGCTTTGGCCTCCCTTGCTAGCGACTGAGCCAGCAAGCAGCGGCGCCGAGTGATTCAATCCATATTTCTTCGCACATCAACAGAGCAGGCTCATCGTGCCGTTTTACCGTTGGATACCGCAGATACCTGTGTCAAAATTTCATCAAATTTTAGTGAGGCAATGTGCATTAGTAAAGGTAGGAGCATTTCGTTTTTTCTCAAGAAATTTATATTCTTTCAGAACACGTCCTTTTTCGGAAAATTTCATTTGTCACACCGCTTATGTCATTAGGAAAGCGAGAAATCAGAGGGCATGGAGTATTCACGACGTGTCCGTTCTGCATCTGCGTGCTAATTCTTCTGTTCTGATACTAATCTCTTTAAATCTAACTATTAACAATATCATTAGTTATAAAGTTAACTGTAATGAAACTAGCAATTGACTATTGCAACACCTTTGCCTGAAGACGTTGAACTGGTAATCGTTAAAAAAGGGGAAAGGTTTTATCTATTTGGTTCGCCTACGATCATTGGTTCAAGAGGAAACATTTCCTCAAAGCCAACTTTTTGGAGCGAAACTTTCTTTCGATATCTTTTTCTCCTAGTCCTTGAAAGCTTGTAGTTTTAATACCCCCCCCCCCCAATTTATTTTCCTCAAGGTATGTCATTAACTTTCTACGGAAAGCAAATTTGTCTCTTCGAATGCCTGCGCTATTGTTTCATAAACTACGTGTGACAGAGTCTGATAAACCCCATGGGCGCCAGAGTTGCTGGTCACGGGTGCAGGGTCTTGGTCTCTCTAGAGATTCCAACTGACTGGTGGTCCTGCGGGCGGTAATAACCACTAGGCTATCAGGACTCTTCGCAAAGCTTGATATTGCTAGTCGGTTCAGTCCTTAAACAAAATTGTTTTCTAAGAACCACCAATTAACTTCCATACTGTGGAGTCAGACTGGGACCCCAGAAAAAAAGTAAAAGAGACCCGATGTAACAGGAAAAGACGATACTTCAAGTCGGCTTGAGAACGGCCCTGTCACACTTCTGCGTATCCTAAAAGGCCCTGTCACACTTCTGCGTATCCTAATTCCTTATGAGTTGCGCATTGAAATTTTGTTCGTACGCACAATACGCACCTCATACATGTATGCATCTCGATCGTTTTGTGTAAGTTTTTCGTACGACCAAGTACGCCGGAAAGTTTTGGGCATGCACACAAAAACTACGCTGTTACATGTATACGCAGGTCATACATGTAAGTTATAAATACGCAGCGTACGGCTACGTTTATTCAAAAATATTAATAGGAGCTCATAAGGACTTGATATACGCAAAAGTGTGACAGTGCCACAAGGCCAGAAGGGAGTATTTCATGTTGACAGAAGAAGTGTGCGAGACCTACGTGATAGCAAGGAAACAACGGTGCTTTGAGTGGGCTTGAGGACGGCTTGAAGCTGGTCGAGAGAATTTTGTCTTGTTGACAGAATCTTAGATCGTCTTGAACCAAAAAACATGAATAGGGTGAACTTGCGAGTGTTGTTGAGCAGAGGCCGATAACACATGTTGTTATCGAAGAACACTATTTTCTTCCACTAAAAACGTTTACACAACATTTCATCAGAAACCTGTTTTATTTCCACCGTGCAGTTTACCCTTTGTAATATCTAAAAGATTCAATGGACAAAAACCATACCAGTCAACATGACGTACGACGTTATCCTAGGACGATAATCATACTGGGTGGGACATAAAAAGTTAACACATCCATTCCGGCATTAAAATCTCTGCTTACAGCTCTTTCAGCCAAAGATACTTATCAAGCACAATAAGCGAAACACCGGCAACGATTTGCTGAAGGAATTTGAGAACAACAACCCTGTTTTTCGCCACTGAAATAGCACAAGAGAGAAAAAAACAAAAAACGAAAACAAAAATAAAATTGGTTTGTACTGTACAAAAACAACGGTTCATTTGACAACAAACCCAAACTATTGACACTACAGCCAGACCTTTTAACTCATATTCATTGTGGTTGACCGATGTGAGCTGCCTGGAGTGTGTGTCGCATAATATAAGCCTTCGTTGAACCAGGGAGGTTTTAAGATGATTATTAAAACATTTCCTGGTTGAACAAGACTTCAATAACCAACCAGCCTTCAGGCTATTACATGTACCATTTGTAAAAGCCATCTAAGTTTATTTAATTACTCGTTGCTTTTTCTCGAAAGTACAAACTTTTTAGTTAAACGGACAACGTTCTTTTGAAAAAAAATCTTCAAGAATGTTACTTTTTAAGGAACGATATTGAGAAAGCCATTGAACACTCCAACAGTTTCTCTGAGAATAAAATGCCCAAGGCACGTCGCAAAGAAGAGCTTTAAAAAGTAACGCGTTTTGAAGAAACTGTTTACCGTGAATGTGAGATGTTCGTTTTTAAAATCTTAGATGGTAATCTCCGATATTTGCTGTAAAACACACAAAGTTCGCGATTGAAGTTGACATAGTTCTTGGCTAATGCATCAAGATGTTGATATTTTGTGACTCTGAGCAGGTTTGATTGAATTATTAAGAATTTTTGAAAGATGCTTGACGGCTTAAAATAAGAAAAGGAAATCCCACCATTTCTGAGTTGATGGGATCGTCTTCAGATTTCTACGAATGAAACCTGAACATCATAAAGATGACGTTGTTTAACTGAAATCCATGCAGATTCCGTTTTATCAAAATGAACTTCTTACAACAATGTCGTCGGCTGTCAGCGTGGTGAAGTGGTAACATCTAGCATTTGCCACCCGAGTTCGATTCTCGGTCGGACCCGGTCTAAAGGAATGGCAGTCCTAGGCATGCATTTCCTAGCTAACAACAGTCTGCTCTTGAAATCTTATACGAATGGGCATGGTTTCTCTAGCCATAGATCCATCGTGAGCGATAAAACTGGAGATTCAAAGGGGATATAAATTCCTGTCACATTGGTACCTGTACATAAGTAATTTAGAGGGCAACTCTCTTTGTCAGTGTATAGGTTTCCTCTGTGGCTTCGGTTTTCTCCTCTTACATTACATTACAAATCGCCTATATGAGGACCAAGTCAGAGAGCTCAGGGCACCCCGTCCCGACTCAATGGTTCTCAACATTTCTGATGAAGAAAAGGCTTGTAGTGTCAAACAGAACCAGTACCCTCTGTAAAACACGCTAAGTGAGGCATCTCACATCAGCATCAACAGGAACTATCACAGATGGTTTCTTGGTATTGGTAATTAGAGACCAAAATGTCAACAAGAGAAGGGGAGAAAATGCAATTTGATCGGAAAGCTGGAGTGTTTTTCAGGTCGTGCTGCAAGGTTGTTTGATGTCCCTGCACTCTAAAAACTAAAGTGTTGGAAAATAACGCTTACAAAGTGTTACATTAGTTTTAACACTTCAGGCATTGATTAAGTGTTATTTCCACACTTTGAAGTGTACACTCTGAAAACTTAAGTGTTGAAAAATAACGCTTGTAAAGTGTTACATTGTTTTAACACTTTAGGCGTTGATTAAGTGTTATTTTCACACTTTGAATGAATCAACACTCTTAAGTGTTGACTGTGAATGAATCAACACTTTAAGTGTTGACTGTGCAAGTGGTAAAATTAACCTGTTCATGATGATTGACAACGATAAGAAGCTAGGCCTACATGTATTTCTACTGGCGGAGGGGGGGGGGGCTGCCAGCCCTCCAGGCACACTCCGCAATCCGGTCACCGTGCGTTCTCATAAACACTCACTGCATTCAGGTATTACACATGTAACACTTGCTAAGTGTTAAAAATGTTAACACTTAAGAAAGTGTAGAATTAACACTTAGAGTGCAGTCACTGTGGAGACACTTGCAAAGTGTTATATATAACTCTTTAAGAGTTAAGTCCAACACTTTAGTTTTTAGAGTGTGACATGAACACCAACCTTTCAGCACGACCACGCTTCATAATAGCTGTGGTTAGACTACATAAATCCCCGTGCTTTCTCCGGGGATTTTGCGGTTACACCTATAAATCGCCGAGTCTAAATAGACCCGTGTCTGAAATCCCCGTGCTTATTAGCCCCAGCGAGCTCGAAGGGGCAACGCCGGGGCTATTTAGACACGGAGATTTTATGTAGTGTAACCGCGAAATCCCCGTGTTTATTTGTAGTTCCAAGCACCCGGCGACAGACGGCGATACAAATCGATGAGTCATGCGCATGCGTACAGGTTATTTCACGCCTCCAGTAGCCACTCGATGACGGAGTTGCCTGCATGCAGTGCCCCTATCGCCGGGATACGGAACTTATTACCAATCGCACTTTTAGTAGTGTAACCGCTCGCCGTGTCAACGCCGTGTTTTTTCTGGTTCGGAAAAAACCCGTGTCTCAAAAAGCACGGGGATTTTGGATAGGTGTAACCACGGCTAGTAATTCACTCAAGACATACAATGGAGTCATTTAACAAGGCATCTGCCTATCCCACAAGCGGGTTTTTTTTTCAGCGATATACGTTGTATTACTAGCCAACTTCCTATTGAATTCATAATATTCTTTCTATATATCTTTCATCAGTTTTTCTCAATGGGGCAGAAAAGAGCCATATAATTAGTTTGTCTCCTCCTGTGTAACTTAGGGTTTTGGATGACAGTGCTCTTATACAAGAGATAGCTAATCGAAATGTACTATAACATTAACGATCCATTATTCCAGTTTCGTCTACTGGGTTCCTTACTTGGGCGGCCTTTTGTGCATCCGAGGTGGGGTATCATGGGCAAGAGACAGTCATTGAGACTCTTGTCGCTTGCCATGCTTGCAGTTGTTGCACTTTTGCGACCCTGCCAGAGTTTTCATATCTTGCAGCGTCTGGTCTTGGCGATTGGTGGTCTACTGCCAGTTCCTCAACACTCACTGAGCGAGATGGCGCTTGAATGTCATGGCTATGCCTAAGATGGCCACCCTTATAACGCATTTTCCCATTAACTAAACCGCCGATAGGCATCGAAAGCACTATCGGACTTCCTGTGCGGTCGGCCCTGTTCTCTGCGGTTCTACGATTAACTAAATCATGAAATGTACCGCCTGAACAGCAGTAGCCTATCTCAAGTATATCGGTCACCTGTTGTCAAAGAGTATAATCTCAAACAAGATTTTTAAAAGCAACGATGAAACAGGCAGGTGATCGATTCTGCCAGATTGGTCAAAGGATCGGCCAAATCAGTTCAAAGATAGACGAATATGTTCAATGTACCAGCGAGCAAAGCTCGGCATACCTCCAAGATAGTCCATATCCCCTTAGGCTAATAGACAAGGCCGAGTATCTGGAGATATGCTATTTGTCGAGGCTTATCTTGGCCGGTCAAATAAGAGATGTACTCGGAGAGTTTGCTAATAGCTCAGCCTCTTTGATGTTACTGACATTGATCACACATTACAATGTAATATACCGGTACTTGATCGTGGCGACAGAAGACGGTTTATGAAATATTCACACAGGTCGATGATTAGATATGACCGTTCCTGTAAGATTTGTGTGCATGTTCGGGGACTTTTTTCACAAACTCTCGTACTTAACCGGTGCGTAAACTATTGTCTATTTGCGCTCAACCTATTGTTCACTATCAGCCTGACAAAGGATTCGCGTACCCTTAAAGAGTAAAGGCGATGCCAGACTGGCGCGTAAGCAACACGTCGGGAAAGCGTTCAACCAATGAAGGAGGTGGTAACACGGACCAAAACACCTACCAAAGAATCTGATTGGGTGATATGAATCGAGACTAGGCCTACTCAGTTTTGTTCGGGGTCTTTCGATGCATTTCCACAGCGAAATTCAAGTAAAACCATTCAGTGACACTTTTTTTTTTATTATACAGTACTATCTCTTAAATACACGAACATCTTGTTTTTTGCACACAACGCTAGGCCTTTACAAATTTCTTCGGGAACATCAGTTTCACAGTGGTGCGTTTAAGCTGGCTGTAGTTACATGTAAGTAAAAAACAACGCATCAATTCAATATAATCCAATACCGGTACTATGTGAGCTAGGGGACGGGATACGGAGATTGGAATATTGTCCTTGATCTATCACCTACTGTGCGTTTCTCACGGCAACAATATTGCGATACTGCGATCATGCACACAATATTTCCGATGGTGCTGTATTGATCAAAAGGTATCGAATCGCTGTTCAAACACGGTCTTTGTATCAAAAGTGAGGAAAGAAAATCATTATAAGCTCAGAAAGTGGTGATCTGACCGGAATCGAAGCGATTCGTGTAAGGGCCTATTTACACGATGCAGTTTTTGCTTCAGTTTGTCTCCAGAGTCATCAAACGCACCGTGTGTGAAGTGGATAGGCTCAACCACTCGATCTAGACATCACGGGTCGGTGAATATCATATTGCGCGGCCTTCAAAAGATTTGTGCAATTTGTTGAAGAGTACGGTACTTTTTGGTCTCATGAATCCGACTCATTTGACAACCTCAAGCATAAATTGCACCGTGTAAATAGGCCTTTACTTTGAACCAAAATGAGTATTTAAATGGGTATTTTTTTGTGCCTGTACAAGTAACTTTGCTGTTAAAGACAAGGAGAATCGTCTACAAAGGCAGAGAAAAAAACATTAAAGATCACAAGTCATGAATACCATCAACTAAATGCCAAATGTTTTAAGTCCCTTTATTATGCCAAACACAAGAAAAAAAGATGGTCCATTCTCCTTGAAGCAAATGATAGGTATACAAATCGAGTAGACAAAAGAGATGACGAGAGGACAGAAAAGGGAAAACACTCCAACTCCAAAAGAAAATCAATGGTACATTACTTATGATGTTTATTCTCTGCTGACAGAAAGTTGAATCATATCAGGAATATATCACAGAATTTTTCTGATTGTATTGAATACCAGAGCAGAAATAATTGACAAGATGAAGAATGATGGGGTACGAAGCTTAATAGAGGATTTTATTTACGTCTGAAATATCCGAAGGGTAGAAATGTGGTTGAAGGGAGAATAGTCATTTGGTGTTCCTGTTGGTTTACTCTAACAAGGCACCTTGACAAATGGTAGAATTCCACCTTCCATTAATTCGTACCTCATATTGGCGCAGAGCATAATGAAATGGCCCTTGGATCATGTGCTCACCTGGGTGAATGTACCAGAACAACGAACAACAAGCGTCAAGTCAATGGGCCGTATTCTAGAACGTTCCTTAACATTAAGGTCCACCTAAAATCTATTGTTCTCGATGGTTTTACAATAGACTTAAGGTCGACCTTAACGTTAAGGAACGTTCTAGAATACGGGCCAATATGTTCAAGGGAAACATCATATCAGAACTTTGGAACTTTCTTTGTGGTAGTTGTTCATATAGTATGAGCCAAGGTACATTTTTCAAGATGGACGACTGGCGGCCATATATGAAGTGCAATAGAGCTCAAATTTCAATCGTAGAATCGTGCCGGAAGTTGCTGAACACATAGAGGGGCCCTAGATACATTATCACACCAAGTTAGAAGACCCTAGGTGAAATAGCCACGAAACGTGCCACCAAATGGCAAAATTTTGAACTTTAACCTCTGTGACCTTGAAAAGTAGGTCAAATCAAAAACCCGTTAGTTATGTCATGTATCCTTATTAGATGTACCTATGATAAAAATTTGGAGATGATCGAGTCAGAATTCAGGAGTTATTGCACTTTTTGTGTTTTCGGTTTGGGCCACCTAGTGGCCAAGTCAGGACTCGAACGGGACCGAAACTTGGTGTCATAGGTCAACTGATCGAATGGGACCGAAACTTAGTGTCATAGGTCAACTGACCGAGGGGTATACATGTACATGTACAGAGTTTCAGGTCAATAACCCCAGCGGTTACGAAACGTGCCCTGTTAATGGACGACGGACGCTGCACCACCGTAAGCGCTCACCAGGTGAGCTAAAAACTACATGTACATCATACTACTAGGCCCTCATTCAAATTTATGATGTAAAAGTAGACAAAAGAGATGACGAGAGGACAGAAAAGGGAAAACACTCCAACTCCAAAAGAAAATCAATGGTACATTACTTATGATGTTTATTCTTTGCTGACAGAAATCATATCAGGAATATATCACAGAATTTTTCTGATTGTATTGAATACCAGAGCAGAAATAATTGACAAGATGAAGAATGATGGTGGGGTACGAAGCTTAATAGAGGATTTTATTTACGTCTGAAATATCCGAAGGGTAGAAATGTGGTTGAAGGGAGAATAGTCATTTGGTGTTCCTGTTGGTTTACTCTAACAAGGCGCCTTGACAAATGGTAGAATGCCACCTTCCATTAATTCGTACCTCATATTGGCGCAGAGCATAATGAAATGGCCCTTGGATCATGTGCTCACCTGGGTGAATGTACCAGAAGAACGAACAACAAGCGTCAAGTCAATATGTTCAAGGGAAACATCATATCAGATTGGAACTTTCTTTGTGGTAGTTGTTCATATGGTATGAGCCAAGGTACATTTTTCAAGATGGACGACTGGCGGCCATATATGAAGTGCAATAGAGCTAAAATTTCAATCGTAGAATCGTGCCGGAAATTGCTGAACACATAGAGGGGCCCTAGATACATTATCACACCAAGTTAGAAGACCCTAGGTGAAATAGCCACGAAACGTGCCACCAAATGGCAAAATTTTGAACTTTAACCTATGTGACCTTGAAAAGTAGGTCAAATCAAAAACCCGTTAGTTATGTCATGTATCCTTATTAGATGTACCTATGATAAAAATTTGGAGATGATCCAGTCAGAATTCAGGAGTTATTGCACTTTTTGTGTTTTCGGTTTGGGCCACCTAGTGGCCAAGTCAGGAATCGAACGGGACCGAAACTTGGTGTCATAGGTCAACTGATCGAATGGGACCCAAACTTGGTGTCATAGGTCAACTGACCGAGGGGTATACATGTACATGTACAGAGTTTCAGGTCAATAACCCCAGCGGTTACGAAACGTGCCCTGTTAATGGACGACGGACGCTGCACCACCGTAAGCGCTCACCAGGTGAGCTAAAAACTACATGTACATCATACTACTAGGCCCTCATTCAGATTTATGACTAGATGTAAGGCAAGTTGCCTAAAGAACAGATGGAATAGCACAGTCGTGTGATTGTTATCCTGAATCCTGATTGTTGACTCATCTTCACGAAGTTGTGTCAGAAGTAGAAGTATAGATTAGCGATGACAATCACCCCCTCTGGGTGGCAAGTTACAATGCTAATACCAATGGTACAAAGCAAACGCAAGCTACGAATTAAATACAAAGGTTTTCAAACAAAGTGCATCAGAAATATTTTCCGTACTTGTTTGACCTCCCCAAAGTTATGAAACTCTCGCTCAGAGCAAATAAAAGACGTGTATAGTTTGGTGTTATACCAACAAATTTCTCCAAGCCTTCAAGTGTTACTCGCGCAAATTCTTTGGAAATCGGAATACCAAACGCTTAACTGTTGTTGATACAGCCGTCATTTACGGAACTACGTTGTTGTGTTTTTGATAACCCCTCGGGATTCACATCGAACCAGCCCAAAAGGTGGCGTTCCATCATACGATGACCACCGAAAATCAGCGTTACTTTATCGTGCCAAACACCGATTTTCACCGACCGAGTCAAAATGCCGATATAGCAATGCAGCTGTGAGGAGTTAGATGCGTAATTCCCCATTACCCATTGGCAAAACCAATAGAGACAATTTATTGAATATCCATGACCATTTCCTATCGGTCACTCTCAAGACAGCAATCATTGGCAATCAATTATTCATTCACGATATCTGTATTGAGAATTAGTCTAAGACTGTCATTGCCTTTCTTTCGCTGATGTCACGTTGCAATAGAATGTATTTGGTCATCAACCACTCACAGTAAAAAGGTGACGTTCCTCTTATACATTGAACACCGAAAGTCAGGGTTACTTAGGGTTAAGCATCAATGTACATTAGTGTAGGTATTGGTATTAGACAGGTGTGAAAGAAATGGGAGTTCTAAATGAAATGGTCCATGGACCATGTGCTCACCGGTAGGTGAATGTACCAGAACAGATGACAATGTTAAATTGAAATGTTCCAGGGTAACATGATCATGGTCAAAATTTGGCATACATATGTACGTAGAAGGTATCTACAAACCAACATTCTATGTTCTACTTGCTATTGTTAAACAAAGGTAAAACTGTTTGACCCTTGAAAAGTAGGTCAAACCAAAAACCCGTTACATACATGTATGTCATGTATCCTCATTAGAAGCACCTATGATAAAAATTTGGAGATGATCCAGTCATTAGTTCAGGTTTTGGCCACCTGGTGGCCAAGCCAAGAATCGAATTGGACCAAAACTTGGTGTCATAGGTCATCTCACCTAGGGGTATATATGTACCAAGTTTCAGGTCAATAGTCCCAGCGGTTACAAAACGTGCCCTGCTAACAGACTACGACAGAGGACAGACGACGGACACCGCATGACGACTATAGCTCACAGGTGAGCTAAAATGCATGTCCCTATACAATACTCTTCTATTGTACATTCCTGCGAAACCTAGACTCCCCTCACCCCTGACTGAACCCTGAAAATTGTAATTTCACTAACAATTCTAAGAGCATGGTCAGTTCTACGCCCGGTGTAACATCTGCCAGTGTTCCCCATCTGTGAGTGTTCCCCTCCTATTGTCTGACGGAATAAGCGGCGACTTGACAATAAGGCACACACAGAGAAACATGTCGATCTATCTGCCAGCGTTTCCCAAACAATAAGGGGGACACACTCACCCACAGAAACACTGGCAGATGTAACACTTGCACCAGCAATTAATTCCATGTCCATTGTTGTACGGCCATGTCGATTTAGCGGAACCTGCGGAAACTACGGAAACTAACGGAAACTGGTCTACAGACGTGCATCTTAAACCGTTAACACCACTAAACGTTAAACACCACTAAACGCTTGCATTGCTGGTGGAAAAGGTGAAATATCACCAAAAGGCTGCGCTGATGAGCCTGAGCAATCAAAAACCACCTCCCTTTACCCCAAGGAGGATTTTTACAGGAGGGAAGGAGCTATGCCCTCTCCCGAACCAAGGGGTCACAGGCCTGCTGTCTCTGGATCTGGAAGAAGCTACAGGAAGGACAAGTGGGTGGAGATGGGTATGGATCCGGTGCTCCCGCCTGAACAAAAATGGATCAGGTGTAACATCTGTGAGTGTTTCTGTAGCTCAGTGTTCCCCAACAATAGGCGCGGCCTAGAATGGTTATTGTTGGGTTAGTTGCCGCTTAATCCGTCAGGAGGGAAACAATAAGAAAAACACAGAAATACGGGGAACACTGGTCGACGTTACACCGGTGCTCCCGCCTGAACAAAAACCAAAGCGTCACTACAGACACGCAGTTAAAGGGACTAGGAAATTTTTTTCAAGCTTCGGTTATTACAAAATGCTAGTCTTTCATGATAATTTCCCACCGTCAATTCACTTTTTCAATTAACTGTTAATTACTGGCACGCAGACAAATCAGTTATCACCACACCATGGAGCATTCACCACGTCACTGGGAACCTAATCAACATAATAGAGTACAGGCTCGCTCCATACAAAACATACAGCGAGAGGTTCCCAGTGACGTGGTGAATTCTCCATGGTGTGGTGATGACTGATTTGTCTGCGTGCCAGTAATTAACACTTAATTGAAAAAGTGAATTGACGGTGGGAATTTATCATGAAAGACTAGCATTTTGTAATAACCGAAGCTTGAAAAAATTTTCCTAGTCCCTTTAAGCCGACGCCGCCCGACGATACAGCATGATTGGCTGAAACACCTTATCATATCGAGAGGCACAAGTCGCACGATCATCCGTCGTGGTCCTGAATGCAGATCAATTATTGGCTAACTAGTTTCGCGCGAATTCTAACACGCGCTAGTGACACCTATTGGTCATCTTCTGAGAATCGCTTGAACCGAAGCAGGACGGGTACGGGGAGCGGATCGAAATTGTGATGGGAGTTATGTCAGTTCCTTTACAGAGAGCAACTGACTCGTGATCACTCCCTCGTTCCAACAGCGAGTCTAGCACTGAGTGCAATCTATATTTCTTGTCGAACATTACAACCAGAAAATATTACGCCAACATCATGAAATGAAAACCAAAGAGTGATCAAACTGTATCAACACAGAGTAACCCTCAAATTCTCCTTTCCACATGCCTTGGTCGGCACCTTTGAACTTCATCATGCAATTACCTATAAATAAAACTCCCCCATATCAAATCAGCTGGTTTGATTGGTTTTCGTCAATGAATATGACAGGGGTCACATGCGACTGAAGTTCAAAGAAGGAAGCATGTCCGAAGAAACCTGCAGAGAACGGTGTGGATCTGCATGGCAATAAATGTGCACTGGCAACCCTTCAGTTAATTTTTACAATATTCATAGTTATAACACTCTTCGTGTGGACAAAGGATGTATAGTGTGGGTACGCGGAAAAAATCCCCCTGGAAAAAATCCTCAATTTGGTAAAGTAGGAAAAAATCCCCCTGGAAAGAATCCTCTTTTGGTAAAGTAGGAAAAAATCCCCCTGGAAAGAATCCCGCTGCCCCCAATTTTACCCCGGGGGTCAGGACACTGTCCGTGGGTGCTTTTGGACCTCGGAAACACCCACCACCCCTGCCATGCATGCCTCAAGTCCCTGTGGAAACACCTTGATCATATCGAGAGGCCAGGTCGCATGATCATCCGTCGTGGTCCTGAATGCAGATCAATAGGGAGTTTTCGCAAATCTGACGAAAAACGAAGTACGAAATACGAAATTGGACGTCATATCTATGACGTAATGTATTTCAGGAAATGGCTGGTACCACAAATATTGCCTGCTGCAAGAGCGTCTTTTAGCGTATGACGTTAGAACGACAGAGGTACGGTGTATATTAAACTTTGAAATCTATCTTTCGTTTCCACTTCGTTCATACGAATTGGAAATTTAAAAATTCAAGATGCGCCATAACTCTTTCGATCTTACATGACATGCTAAAAGACGCACTGGCAGGAGGGACATTTGTGGTACCAACCATTTCCTGAAATAACTTACGTCATGGATATGGCGTCCAATTTCGTATTTCGTACTTCGTTTTTCGTCAGATTTGCGAAAAGTCCCTATTATCGCCAACTCTAACACACGCTTGTGACACCTATTGGTCATCTTCTGAGAATCGCTTGAACCGACGAAGGACGGGTAATACGGGGAGCGGATCGAAACTGTGATGTTTAGTTCCTTCCAATAGCGAGACTCTCATGCATGAGAGCACTGAGTCAAACATTACAACCAGAAAATATTACGCCAAAATCATGAAATGAAAACCAAAGACTGAAAGAGTGATCAAATTGTATCAACACAGAGTAACCCTCAAATTCTCCTTTCCACATGCCTTGGTCGGCACCTTTGAACTTCATCATGCAATTACCTACAAATAAAACTCCCCCATATCAAATCAGCTGGTTTGATTGGTTTTCGTCAATGAATATGACAGGGGTCACATGCGACTGAAGTTCAAAGAAGGAAGCATGTCCGAAGAAACCTGCAGAGAACGGTGTGGATCTGCATGGCAATAAATGTGCACTGGCAACCCTTCAGATATTTTTTACAATATTCATAGTTATAACACTCTTCGTGTGGACAAAGGATGTAAAGTGTGGGTACGCGGAAAAAATCCCCCCGAAAAAAATCCCCCTGGAAAAAATCCTCAATTTGGTAAAGTAGGAAAAAATCCCCCTGGAAAGAATCCTCTTTTGGTAAAGTAGGAAAAAATCCCCCTGGAAAGAATCCCGCTGCCCCCCCCCCAATTCTTTCCAGGGGGATTTTCCCTATACTTTACCAAAAAGGGGATTTTTTCCGGGTAGATTTTTTCCTGGGGGATTTTTTCCAGGTGGACATTTTCCTAGGGGATTTTTTCCTACATTCTCTAGTGTGTACAGGGAAAAGATTTTTGAACAACATGTTGTGACTGAAGTGAATGTTGCTAGTTTGCTGGCCAGTCTATACAGGATAAATAAAGATCATGTTTCTCAGGTTTATTGTCCAAATGTTGTACAAACGCTCCTTTAGAAACCGTGCAGACGAACCTCGCCTTATACGACGGAGAAACGCGGCTCTTCAAAGGCAGAACAAATGATTCCAACAGAAAACGAAGTCCCTTACCAACATTCGAGTTCAGATAAGTTTCACGAACTTTTGTGATATCAACAGCATGCTGCAGAATGTTCCGAATGTCCTTTTAGCTACAGACAGATTCTGACGTAGTTATACATGTACATGTACCTCTCCCCATAGCAACTAAGGTCTTAATTCAGACACTTCCCTTTGAGGTGATAGCAGCAGTACTTTCATGTAAAAGAAAGTTAACAGCCATCCGAAAGCTTCAAGCGAATGGCTCCTAATCCGACAACTTTACTAATGACAATTTAGCTGATTTCCTTTCCTTCATTCCCCTCAACATATGAAGGAAATAGTAATGGTATCGTTACTAGTGAGGTTTCGCAAATCTGACGAAACACGAAGCACGAAATACGAAATTGGGCTTCATTTCCATGACGTAATGTATGTCAGGAGATGGTTGGTACCACAAAAATATCGCCTGCTGCAAGAACGTCTTTCAGCGCATGACGCTCGACCGATTGAGTGACGGTGTACAGTGTACATGTATTAAACTTTGATGAAATTTATCCTTCGTTTTCACTTCGTAAATATAAAGTAGAAATTTAAAAATTCAAGATATGCATCATTACTCTCTCGGTCTTACATGATGCTAAAAGACGCACTGGCAGCAGGGATATGTTTGGTACCAACCATTTCCAGAAATACATTAGGTCCTGGAAATGAAGTTAAATTTCGTATTTCGTACTTTGTGTTTCGTCAGGTTTGCGAAACGTCACTATTCATGTCTCATACACGAAGGACCTCAATCCCACAGCCAGAGAATCTGGCCAAGCCCTCGGCTTAACAGCATCCCCACGGGCTCCTGGGTGTGTGTCCCCAATTGGTCGGTATAGAATGAACGTGGCCGTCACAAATCGACTAACTGTTGACATAGATTTTATCCTATCCAACTCTAAGGAAATAACGTGCAAAAACCTCTACTGACCCTGCACGATGTTTTCGCAGGCTTTCGATTGGGCCCACGGATACCCCCATTTGTGGGTGGGTGCACAGTTTTTCACACAGCAGAGGTCCTCGATTGGCACCGCATAATCCCGACCATCAACCTTATCGATTTTGGAATGCTTAGTGGCCGCCACAGACATTCTCCCCACACCTGCAGCACATTCTACCAAATCGCTCTGTCACAACAGGATCGAATAAGCATTTATATCCCTCAAATATAAATTCCCTTCCTCGAGATACCATCACAAGAAAATCACCAACAACTAAGTAATCACATTTCTGTGGCAGCTTTGCACAAGCGCTTGAATATAGAAGAAAATCAACAGTTTTGCTCTGGGTATATTATATTACACCTGGTTTCTCAAACATGCAAGTAGAGGGAATAAGATGGTGATGGATTTTTCAATTGGGAAAATGGATCCAGGATTAGGATGTGTCAATTTTAGGCAAATTTGTCGATTTAACGAGTTGCCAATGCCAATACAATAATGCAACCTTTTCGGCCGATCGTCAAATTGCTAGAACTAGATGTGTTGTAAAATAAAAATCATGCCATCAATTCGAATTGGATAGCAGATTTGATGTTCCATAAATAGCATAGAGGTGAAGAGCAGAAAGGCTGAGTGTTTCAATTAACATTTATTGGCACTAGGACACTGTAGCTGGGGTAGTCAAGTTTGTGACGTGAGGGTTTCTCGCCAATAGGGAGGTTTCGAAATCAAACGATAAACGTGAACTGTACGACAACGTTATTTTTCATACTACACATTAAACAGATTTTATATTGCATTTTCGGTACAGAAATAAAGTTGTCGTTAACGTTTACGTTTATCGTTTGATTTCGAAACCTCCCTATTGTCGAAGCGCACCAATACGATCCAAATGGAGCCCAAAGAAAAATGCTCCCAACGTGCACATGGCTGAAAATGGGAAGACACCAGATGGACTTTGAGCATAAGGAACGCAAGGCCAGGGAAAAGAGACCACCGCTCAACAGATCTGATGAACGCAGACGAAGAAGAGTTGACAAAGGCGACAGACAAAAATCATTAAAGGGAGACATGCAAAAAATATTGCCCGGCGGGCACAAGTTGTCTGAGTTGTAGTGCCGTCTGTTAATACACGGTGACACTACGCTATATCACAGGCGCCTGTAGAGCTATCAGTGAGTTAAGAACACTTTTCTAACCAAGCGTATCTAAAAAACACAACACGTATCTAAAAACACACCACGAGCTCATAAATTCGTGAGCTCGGGGTGTGTTTTTTACTAACTAGTGTTTTTTGGTTAGATACGTGTTCTAAGCTCACAAATAGCTCTTCAGGGGCCTGTGATATAGCGTAGTGTCACCGTGTATTAACAGACGGCGCTGCAACTCAGACAACTTGTGCCCGCCGGGCAATATTTTTCGCATGTCTCCCTTTAAGAATCTATAGGTCCGTCCAGTGATCAACTTGGATCACGGAGCACGGAATTACCTCAAAGCACCTCAAATCTTGATCCTCAAAGGTCACGCGGTGACTCGATAATGCTCAGATAATGCACGGAATTACCTCAAAGCACCTCAAATCTTGATCCTCAAAGGTCACGCGGTGACTCGATAATGCTCAGATAATGCACGGAATTACCTCAAAGCACCTCAAATCTTGATCCTCAAAGGTCACGCGGTGACTCGATAATGCTCAGATAATGAAACTGCCCAACTCTTTTCCTCTGACCGTCAAATATCGCCAAATGTGCTGTCAGTAAAATATTAGCAACATCCTTCAGGTTCGTTACACCGAGAGATCTTAGCGTCTCTATGAAAGAAAACAACCTAACAATCCTAATCGTTATCCTTGAGGCGAAGGCGAAGTAACCTGTTAACATCTCGAACGACTTCCAAATTAGGACTTACTAAAGTTTCAATCTGCGGAAGACTCTGAGGGCCGTATGCACCAACGAAGATTATCTTGAACTCAGGTTGAGGCACAACTTTTCCATTGTCACATCATGCCCTGGCAAACCTGAACAATTGAAAAGCTGTGGCTCAACCTGAGTTCAAGATAATCTTTGTTTGGTGCATACGGCCCTGAAAGTGAAAGTTCACGAAGGACAAATCAATCTACATGTATATCCTACAAAAAGGGTTATTTCAGACTAAAGGGCGGTTGTTCGTAAAGTAACGACAATCTCCGCCCCACAGTACGACATGACGTAAAATGTTCTAAAAATCTACATTCAATGGATTCGTGACGGCGAGAGAATTTTGTTTGTACGATCACATCGTGATTTAGTGCGCAGTAAATTCTGAATGGTGCCATAAACCGTCGCCATGAGATTTACTACGTCATCATTTTCGGCTTTCCCCGCTCGTATAAAACAGAGAATTAGCCCTGTCGTGTTTGGTGGACGGGACAATTTGAGACTTCTCCTCGTCTCCGATAGCGATGCGACCATTGTATTCCACTTTATTAATCGCACAGACCGTCAGATATTTATATTGGCTTCTTCACAGGGCAACTGACATACCGTCTTCAATAGCTCCACAAACAGGTGTGGAAGGATGGTAGTTCTAGGAATACAAGTCCGAGTTACAGTAGTCCCTAATTGTACGGTTGTGATTGAATCATCAGATTTCTGTAGCGATATATCCTAATCCCCCGTTGAAAATAAAATCGGGCTAAAATTCTAGGAGTTAGATTCCTATCACGCCTGGTAAAAGAGGCAGAAAATGGTGCTGCTACCGCCGAAGCCTACAGAGCGCCAAGCAAGGAACCCATAAACTTTACCTAATAAAATCAGAACGCCAACGGCTTCCGCTAATCATGTAGCCGGCACAGCCACACTGCCAGTTCGCCTCAGGGAGGTACCGGTATCGATTGTTCAAACAAGGCCATTGTAATGACACGAGATAGGGAGATCAGATATGGCGCCGGAAATTGACGCTCTGGCTTCTTATCTTCTTCCCCTCCGAACAACAACCCCAATGGCGATAATGAATCTTAAGTTGTTTCAGAAAGCTTTGGGATGTTCTCCATTTCACCCCGCCACCCTAAGGGTTTGACAGACAGACAGAGAAATTCCACATTTATCAAGTTGCGCCCCCCCCCNCCCGCCAACCAGATAACAACCTGACGAGCGAAGAACTTCAATCATGTCGGTGACCTTAAACTTAACACAATGGCTTTACCACGCATGCAGGATGTCCTCCTTCGCGTCTGCTTGCCGATGTGGTTTCAGGGATTGAAATGCCCTCAGGCTCTCCTTCGTGATATCTTTAATTGCCCAACCACATTGAATACCACTTTCTTCCAAAGAGAGATGAAAGCCGAAGTCGTCTTTGAAATTTAACGAGGTCGGATGCCTCTTCACACATTCATGACATTGCCGCATGCAAAACGACACCACTAATATCCAACAACAGACCAAAGCTGAAGTGTTTGAAGTGAGTAATGAATGGCGCACTGCGATTTTTCCTGCGATTTTTAGGAGACTGCCCTTCATGCCCTTCCGACTGCTTTAACGACTGGAGATTTGCAGGTCTTCACATATTGCCGCATGCATAACACCACCTGCTTCCAACAACAGATAAAAGCCGAAGTCTTCGAAATGACTATGAGTCCGATGCCTCTTCACATATTGCCACATGCTAATGCCACTTTCATCCAACAACAGGCCAACAGTAACACTGAAGTCTTTCAAATGACTAATTCTGATGCCTCTTCACCCATTGCCACGTGCATAAAGACACGTTTATCCAACAACAGACAAACGCTGTAGTCTTTGAAATGACTAGGCCCGATGCCTCTTCACATAACACTCTTTTCTTCAAAGAACAGACAAAAGCAGAAGTTTTTGAAATGATTCTGATGCTGATATTGCACACTTTCTTCCCACAACAGACAAAAGTTCTTCAAATGACTAGGTTACATGCTTTTTTACATTTTCTACTTCCAGACTGTTCACAGTTCAACATGACTGGGAAAACAGGGTGGTGAAAAAAACAGGTAGGTGACAGCACTATTAATTTCCTACATATAAGGATCACGGGCGAAGTGCAAAAAGTCCAGCAAATGCTATGCTATAGGACAAACTGTATGTAAATTTGAGAAAGACAAATTCGCGCAAAATTCCAAAATTTCCCACTTCTTATTTTCCACCTTTATTTCTTACTCCCTTAAAATTTACATTGTAGAAGACTGTAGTAAAAGCATTCATTTGGCTTTGTGCTGTTGTATGTTCAGTCATATTCTTTCGTGTCTGGAAAAAATACTTGCAACTCAATCAACTAGGATTGTTGTAGTTTACTGAGATCTGACATAATGATAATACGGCGATGGTCTCAGATCTCTTTGGTCAAATTCCACGCAAACTAGTTTGTCCATACCACTAACTCCCAATCCAGAGCTGTCCGACAGAATTAACAACTGCTTCTGAATGACGCCCACGCGTCCATAAACAGATTACACCGACGAGAGACGCGCCCTTTTCTTCCAATCTATCTACCCTTTGGCGAACTATCACACAAATATCCAGTTGCTGCAGCGTGTTCATCCATTTCGCGTATTAAAGTAGCCACCCTGACCACCCACCAGAACCACTTTTAGTGGCCGAAAAGATTGAGAGGGGCCCTCAGGAAAATTAACGCCAAATCCAATGACCGAATTCCAAGTGGTCTCGTCACATGGATTGCGAGAGTTGCCCAATTTAGGCCACTTTCGTCTATGTATCACAATTTCATCATGACCCCAGGGGAATCTTCCCCCGGCAAACAAATGGATCATGCTGCTGCCAATAGCCAGCTGCTCGGCTGTGCTCACTCCATTTAACAACCACAGGTCAATATATCCCTCCGGGGCAGGTGACCATCGGCAGATGCCATCCCTCGCTGTCTGAATGTGACCGATAACTCGTAATCCATCAATGAGTGGTCCATCAGTGCTGTTTATCGAATGGGTATCAAACGTGGTAGAGGTTCAATAATAATTTTCATTCCCTGCTGCAGCCTCTGAATGCTTTTTAGATTATATTTCATTAGTTATGTGGTAGTAATGACAATAAAAATATTGCTCCCCTCTTGTATGACATCTCTAGCAGCTGACAGATTGAACACATAGAATAGAGGTATAAGTAACCCTATCGATCGCCTTCCAATATGGCTGCTAGGCGGCCATCTTGGATTTTGTAAAAATTCCATGAGAACCGCTCGTCAGTCAACTTCACGACTTGAAATCTGCCTTTGACATTACTACTTTTACCATTTTTTCCATAAAAATATCAATTTAAGAAGATATTGCTGTTTTGAAAGGAGGACCAGTTCTTGGCGGGGTAGACCTTTGAAGGGGCAGAAGGGGGTCAGGTGTGGTCAAATTCTCCTACAGATCACTCACATGATTCTCACCCGAGCTCGGATACTTGCAAACAAAGTGGAACTGCAATGCCACCTACCAGACTGTGAGAAACTAAAACCTGAAATTGAATGGGTTCTTGAACTGGCACGATTGGTAAATGAAGGGTTAATCTTTGAAATAATCAAAATTCTTTCTTTCCGCGCTAGGTATGAGTGTGATGAACATAACTTGAAAGTCTAAAGTTGATCCTTCGGGCCGTTTGTTCAGAATCGTGAACAGAATGAAAAAAAAATGCTACAGTGAAAGAAAGCTAGAACTCCTGAGAAGTCAATTAGCCACATGTGAGGTGTGGCGGACATAAATACAGTCTCGTCACAACGGGTCATGAATAAACAAGACTAGCGAATGCTTTTACTTGAGATTTGTACAGCATTGCCTAGTGCATTTGTGTTGCAAAATTCAAAGCTTTTACAAGGCTTTATTCATATGACTCCTTGTAGCTGACGAACAAAACGTGACGTTAAAGGAGCACGGTATTGCCACTTTTTCTCGACAGCCGGCGCCACCGCGCCACTCTCCAATCCGAGGGACTAACTACCTTTCGGCGAATGACCCGATTTACTGCGTACATTTTGTAATGCATTTTCGTAGTTCCTCTTACTGCCGCTAGGTGGCTCCCTCTACGTCGGCAGTCAATTAACGCATCTGATATCCAATACCGTGCTCCTTTAACTCCTTAGAAAGTACTGGGAATGTGGAGGAGACAACTTAAGGTCTTCAGTCGGTAAATCCGACCATTACATGTACATCAGAGATGACGTCAGCGAAGTCAAATGAGGCGCTTACAACGGTTGCCATAGTTGCTACTATTGACAACCGTAAAGAAATAAATGGAATTCAAAGATGTCAAAAGTTTTATATCTGAAGTAATTTTCTTCCACTTGCTTTTTTTTCAGAGTGCCTTACCAATCAGCATCCAGAAAACACCGTCATCACAGAAAATTTCACTGGATATGCAGCAATCTTTAAATTGGATCAAAATGGCTAGGCAAGGTACGAGAGCCCGCACCTTGCCATGCACAGAACGTACTCAAACATGCAAACGTCCAACACAACATCGCGCCAAGGTGGCTTTTTATTTGATCTAGACTTAGAACTATCGGAAGAAGACAAGGCGTGGTTAGCCGCGAGTAGAAATCGGTCGAAATTAAACTTAGATGCGATAAACGAGACAATGTTTGGAAACTGGTTGGATTCCTTCAACGGTGAGCCAGTGGATGAGGATTCAAACTGGGAGCATTTCAAGAAACCGCCGATTATCATCGCGATGGTTTTAAGCACGTTGGCGATCGCGACGAATATTCTATCATTAGTGGTCATATTTAACGTTCGTGGCCATTTGTCGGCCATTTTACGTCTGACGGTCAGTTTAATCATGTCTGACATGCTTGTCAGCATTTGCATACTCGCTAAACTCATGTCGGAGAATTATTACAAAGGCGACAACACGAAGTGCGCGGAGCCACTGATTCGAGCATTCCGGATGTCATCCCACGTGATCAGCCTTATGAATCTATTAGGAATGACCTCTGACCTTCACCTTGCGATACACCGCCCGTTGCAATATCACAGCTGTTTCAGTAAACGCAAAATCAATATCATGATCACACTTTTTTGGATATTTTCATTCGCAATCGGTTTTACCGATTTTTACATCCCGAGCGATATGTGGATAATGTGCCAGGGGACCGAGCTGACGACATACTGTCAGCGTGTGACGTGCAGTAAATACGACCCGGAATATGCGCTCTTCGTCATCATTTTCGTCGTTGTGTTAATACTAAGTGTCTTATACATACGCATCTATATTGTGATACGAAAGCAACAATACGGAAACGAGGCTGGCCGCGCACCTCAATACGTCCGTCGGAATCGCAAAGGCCTCATAACAACAGTTCTTATTTTAGCAACAACTTTGATATGCTTCCTTCCATACGTTATCTTAGAACTCGTCCTAACTATACAAATTCGTATAAATCACCTCGCTATCTTCCGCCACATACCGAACATGCTGAAGGCTGATTCGTATCTATTCGACCTAATGCTGTTAAATTCACTGCTGGACCCCATCATCTATGCCGCGAGGATGCGAGACGTCCAAGAGGGTTACCGGCGATTATTCCGCATCCGATCTAGCGAGAGACGCTTACAGTACAGTTTCAGTCGCTCAGGGACCGTGGTTGTGGAACGGACAGTCGCAACGGGGTTGCAGAATTTGTCAATGCGACGAACCGCAGAAGAAGATGGGGAACACGAGGTGCTGACGCCAAATAATTATAATCACGCCGACGTCCAGAAAAGTAAACAGAGCTCCATATGTTTAACTAACATTTCACCGCCACTCAGTCCCCCTCTTCCAATTTCAGACGAGGAAAGTCCAAATTTTGACGGCTCTTGGCTGGTCGAAGATGATCAAGACAAGAGTTCACCGTACATGTAGAATAATCGATATTTTTTTACGCAGAATGAGCTATGAAACTTAAAACGCTGATGTCAGTAGTGCCATAACGGGACCTGGGACGTGCGACCCCTCTTTTTGTTTAGGGGCCTTTGAAATTGTCTGAGCATGCATTTTACTGACGAGGCAACAGATGTCGCCGAAAACTTACTCGCGCCAAGACCGGCCTGGCACGATAGCGGTTTATTTACCGGAAGTTCTCCAAGTCGGGCCTGTCGCGCCAGGCGCTACTAACCCTCCCCCTGAGCCGGGAACTTCGGGAAGTATCCCAGCATGCAGAGCATGATGTCACTTCCGAATGTAGATGCACACAGCCATCGCATATACATCGATCCATACATCGGCGTGCAAAAGAAATAAAACGCCGTCGTGTCAGACACGTTACGAGTAAAGTGTCATGGCGGACAGTCAGCCAATCAGAGCGCATCCTCCATGACACTTAATACTCGTGTCTAACAATAGCCTAAATAGGGGTGGTTGGGCGTATGTTCATTGCAATGCTAGGTGTTTGTGTATTTGTATAAATTGAATGTTGAAAAAAATACATTGATTACCATGAAATAAATAAATCTTCTATGAAATATAACCATATTCTTGTTTTAATGCGATTTTCGGCATGCATTTACTTGCAAGAGCGATACCATCATGACGTCAAATCACGCTGATAGAAAACCTCACTTAAGCTAAGCGCACATGTTCGACAAAAAGCCTTCCGAAATGTGTACGTTTATCGGATCCGTTCACCGGATGCACTTTAACGCACGGCAACACCGCGCACATGTATGCGTTAAAACTCGCAGCACCGACGGATGTTAGTATTTCCTTCACTGGGAAAATCGAAGGGTTATCCCAAAATTACGTCATTATAAAGGAATTCCTTCCGAACACCGGACGGCAACAGTTGTTTTTGACGGATGAATGGAACCTGTTCCATTCGTCCGATATCGCATGCGTTACTCAATTTGTTCCGGATGATAATAACGGCCATGTGCGGTGGCAAGTGTCAATCAATGTGTCCCATATTAATCCGGTATTAACGGATCCGATAAACGTACACATTTCGGAAGGCTTTTTGTCGGACATGTGCGCTTAGCTTTAAGCTAAGCGCACATGTCCGACAAAAAGCCTTCCGAAATGTGTACGTTTACCGGATCCGTTCACCTGATGCACTTTAACGCACGTCAACACCGCGCACATGTATGCGTTAAAATTCGCAGCACCGATCGACGGATGTCAGTTTTTCCTTCACTGGGAAAATCGAAGGGTTATCCCAAAATTACGTCATTATAAAGGAATTCCTTCCGAATACCGGACGGCAACAGTTATTTTTGACGGATGAATGGAACATGTTCCAATCGTCCGATATCGCATACGTTACTCAATTCGTTCCGGATGTTAATAACGGCCATGTGCGGTGGCAAGTGTCAATCAATGTGTCCCATTT
>NMRB01001765.1:61060-74745 GCA_002633025.1 Notospermus geniculatus | reverse complement strand
CTAGTCACGAAACTCACGACTTCGAATATTTGGGATATTCTACGTCGTGATTCAGGCTATGCCGTTCTGTACGGGAAATCCGCACCGCTGAGAAGGGCGGAATGTTTTCACTGCTTGTGAAGCTCTGGGAGCAGGACATCATTTAAAAAGTATCCTGTCGTGAACTTCCAATATTCTAGATGACATTCATACCGTTCACCAAAAAATCTGCCAACTTTTAAGGTCTTTAAAATCCGAAATTTGAAGGGCAGTAAAAACACGCCGCCATATCCCTGTACATCGTACTGTACATTGGTTTGTTGACTTCCGCAGCGAAAGGTCACATGGGAGTTGATGGTTCGAAAGGTCGAACTCATTTGAATAATTAATATAATCATCGGATGTTTCTTCGTCACCAAAAGAATCAACTTTCGCCAATGCGCATGCGCAGAAGGCGTGTTTGAGCAATCGGAAACACTCGGCGATTTCCGTGCAGAGTGTTTTTCTGGTGCAAAATTCAAAAATAAAAAATAAAAAAAATTTTGGTGCGGCCCTGATTTTAGGCACAGGCGGGGACGATAAACATGAGTATTTTTTTACTTGGCCTTATATGCAGATGCCATAATGATCACTTCGCTTGGTTCTCACCCGTCAAATGCTGATGTTTTCACCACCAATGACAGCTGTGTACATAAAACTTAGTAGAATAGGCACCTCAATGTGCCTGAGACTGGTTTTAAATTGGACCAAAAGTGTTTGCATTGAAATGTCTGGTTTGTAGAGGTTCTACTTTTCTGCAGATGTCCAGACAACATGTTGAGCAGGTAGGATGATGGGCTATGCCTATATTGCTCATGTCAGATTGTTTTGACATGTGGCTTTACAATGTATGCTGTCAAAATGATTCATAACGAAAACTATTCCATTGGTGCAAGGTTAAAAAATAATAATAAAGGTTTTACTTTTAAATCTGATCAGGATATTTTGTGTCAGATTTTGCTCATTGGTAAGTTGAGAATGTTGTGGTGTATTTTTGGTTAATTAATATATGTAATTTGAATGGGGTATTCTAACATTTGTCAATTCATCTGTTTCAGTGATTCGCCAAGATGAGGAAGAATGTGGAGGTCGAAAAGCAGGTGAGCTTCCATTGAATAAAGCAAAGAAGAGGGATTTTTGTAAAGAAGGATTTTTGTTTACATAAACATGATAAAGTAAAGAAGAAGGATTGTGTGCCAAGTCATGCTGAACTCATTGCTTGACCAACTTTCAATTACAGAAAATCTCTGTCAGGCTAAATTAAATAACTTTTTCCAGGCCTATTTGAAAACCAAAGCTGACAGTCATGTACAAACAACTGCAGGTGTCGCTGTCAGTGATCTGACATTTAACACAGTTGGTGCCAAACAAAACTTGCACTTGTATTGTATTTAGCACATATAATCCAAGCCAGGATGTGTCTGTCTAAAGGCCTTATTTGTTGGGGCTGTCGTCATTGTCCAATGAAATGTTGAATAGTGCCATTGACCCGATCAACAGCCTCTCATGCCTCTAGTGTTTTGGTGTGTATAGTGGAAGATTTTGTAGTGTCATTGACATTTCATTTTAATCGGTATGGTACTTAGAAGAACTGTGAGGTTCAGATACTGTAGTGATATCATTTCTAGGAAATTCTTTCTCTTCTTGGGATACGTAGTCCGGATTGGAAACAAGAAAATTTAGCTAGGCCTGTTCAGTTGTGTTTTGTGTGCTTACTGAGTATAGTTCACGAGTAGTAGATTTATTTGCAATGTGAGATGAGGGTGTCAAATAAAATTGCTAATTTTACTGAGTGAGGGTTGACCTACATGTATGGTAAGTTCATTTCAACCCTTTATTTTTGTGGTCATTCAGGAATACGACCAAAAGTGGTTGCCAAAACTTACATTCAAGAGGCCAAAGAAGGTAGGCAATGGACACGAAGTCGGGATATTATTATTTGGCGTTGTCATGCGTGTCGATGCATGTTGTTGTCATCCAGTGCCCGTGGTGATGGTGTCTTTTGTAAATCTTGCTGTCAAGTTCGCTTCTGTGAAAATGTCAGCTAAAGGCCTCATTTTGTCTTCGACTTCACTTCCAGCATTAATTAGGAATTTGCTTCACGACCTTGCATTTGAACCTTGTGTCCATTCGTGGTGAGGGTTTCATCATTTTTGCACTGTCCAAGAAAGGGGATGTTCATTTTCGTCACTTTAGGAATCTTGAGTTGTGATCCTTGGGAAAATGGAAAAAGCTATGCACTTGCAAATTGCAGGGATTATTTGTTGTGCTGTACAGAATTATCCCTGCAACTTGCAGCTTCATAGCTTTCTCCATTTTCTCAAGTATCACAATTCAGATTCCTCAATTCATGAAAACGAACAGCCCCAATTTACCATTCGTCCATCTGCCGTGGCTGCTGAAAATCATTTGTTCTAGTATTGGGGCACCTTTTATTGAATTTTCTCATACAGCTAGAAAGCCTCATAACTCATTGTTCAATATCCTATTGATTGCCCGCTGGCCAGACTCATGCCATATGTTTAACGAGGTCCATGCAAATATTACCGTTATAGGCCTAATGGATCCAAATGGCCAGGCCCAAACATATGAACTTGGTACAGGAAATGACTTTTTCTTTCACTGACATGCTTTGGAAACAAATTGCTTGTTTTCAAATTACTTTTGCTGAATGTGATCCATCTTCCTGCAGAAACACCGGACATCCAACTTTAAAAAATACCGGTACTGTTGTGAGATTCACGAACTACTGTTGAAAAGATAATTCTGTCAATATCCAACGAATCCGACTCATTGTTATTCATTTAAATAGGCCAATTTGTGATTTGTCTGCACAAGAATTAAATGATGACCCAGACTGTCCCAATCATGACTGGATCATTCTTGGCCATTTGCAGTGTTTGTCAACCATTACAAACTGATTCAAAATCGGTGGATTTGTCCATGCCAGCGTGGACGTAAAGACCAGAGTACAGTACGCATTACAAAATTATGTCATTTCAGTATTATAATCTTACTGCCATGACTGGACATTCATGACATACCATACATTAAGCTTACATTAAGATGACAACACTTAATTGTAGGCCTACTGTATTTACTGATTGCTGCCTGCTCATTTCTGTATTACATAACGTATCCCTGTTAACCGTGGATGGATTCAATACTCTACAATTCTCTTTCACTCTTCAGTCATTTTACTGCTGTTTTGTGGGAGTATGTGTGCTTGTTCATAACGTATTGTAACCTCTCATGTTCTCGCTAACAGTGTTGTCTGGAGGGCCATGCCTACAGTTTCAAAAAGGCATTTTGTTCTATTGTATTGTGGCAGCGCTTTTTTCAGCAACAGGGAAGTTGTGACACTCCCAACCCAGACTGTATTGTGCCAATGTGGACCTGTCCCAGATAGGCCTACTTATGCATTCTTTACGTTATAAAATGCACTTCGTGTCCTTTTTCAGATCAGTCCAAGTGAACCAAACTGTGGGACAATACTCAGTATTTTCCGTCCGTCGGATGCGCCGGCTTATGAATACCAAATAGTCGGGGCCGAGGATCCGCCAGATTCTCCCACCATGGAGGAAAATGCGCTCAAAGATGACAACAGTGCCAGCAAGTCTAACGGTGCCTCGTCAGCCGCTAGCACATATTTTGAAAAGAAAATTGAAGTACCGGATGATGATAGTGTAAGTATAAGTTTCAGTGTGGTGTGCTGGCTGCTCAGCATCACTTTTGGCATCCAGGGGTGTGCGTTGAAGTGAACCAAGGGGGTCATTTTCAAATTGTTAAAATTTTCGGTCGTTAAAGACTAATAGGGCCTTCTGCACTAAGCGAAGATTATCTTGAACTCAGGTTGAGCCACAACTTTTCCATTGTCACATCATGCCCTGGCAAACCTGAAAACTGAAAAGCTCTGGCTCCACTTGAATTCAAGATAATCTTCGTTTGGTGCATACAGCCCATAATGGCAGGGTTGACTTTTAATGGTCAGTTTCAAAGAATTTTCCCAGCCATGCCAGTGGAGGCGTTCTTAAAAACCCCTCCTGAACAGCCCCGCCTATGGCTCTGGTGTAGTGAGATATTGGTTGTAAAGGGCTACTCAGTCCCGGTTGCAAAAACATTATGGAATTGATCTATGTGGCCAATGGGACAGATCAAAATCCAGTCCTATGCAGTTTCCTAGATAATTTCTTAGATAATAAATGGTTTGTAGTCATTAAAACAAACTGATTATATTTTGCACCTGTTGCAGCTGCCAACAGTTATTGCTGCCCAGTAATGATTCACCAGATCATGTAGATGCTGCATGTTGTGATTTTGTCCTGGCAACTAATTAATGTGGTAGGCCTGCATCGAATGATGCAATGATATTAGTATGCATTGTACCTGTTGAGTAAGTTTGAAATTGGACGGTCATGGAGTATATTTAGTCAAATTGGGTTCAACAGCTCCAAAATGGATGATGAATGACTCAATGAGAAGGGGATGTGGTCCCAATGGTCAGGTCGAATTTTCAGTTTTCCCTAGGTTTGTTAAGAAACACTTTTATGAATTCACTTTTCATTACAGACAAGATTCAGCTTCCGAAAACTATGGGCATTCACGGGCCCGGGTTTCCTTATGAGCATAGCATATCTCGACCCGGGAAATATCGAGTCAGATCTTCGTTCAGGATCAATTGCTCAGTTCAAGGTATAGTTTCTGGGTGTGAGTCCAAAAAAGCAAAGTTTGCTCTTCGTGTAATGTGGTAGACATGGGGGATTCTCTCTGACACACTGGTTTGCTCTAGAACCCCAGTTTCCTCTTATTCTATACAATAAATTCACCCAATGTGGGCTGTAGAGCTAACAATGTTGTATCACGTCCGCTCATCAAGCGGCAGGTCCCGGGTTTGAATCCAGCCCAGGCCATATGGGATTTCATTCCCGGCTCTTCACGTCCGTCGCATGGGACAGTAAGCTGTGGTGCCGTGTACCTTGTTTTTTGCAAGAGCAAATAAAAGACCCCATCCAAGTGAGGAACATGAGTAGTTTGAGATGGCCTCTTCCGTACTTACCAGGCGTGGGCCAATAATGCTATGGCTTCAGCCCTGATGGAAAAAATCAAATACAAATACAAATACCAAACAATGTCATATTTGACACTCCTATCCCGCCCGATTCACTGCCGGTATTATAAAAAAACTTGTATTATCCCTCTTTTGCAGTTATTATGGGTGTTACTGTCTTCCACTATCCTTGGCCTCCTCATGCAACGGCTAGCCGCCCGCCTTGGCGTCGTCTCAGGGCTACACCTAGCGGAAGTCTGTCACAGCAAGTATCCGAAAGTACCACGTGTTATCCTATGGATCATGGTTGAGATTGCAATCATTGGATCCGACATGCAGGAAGTCATTGGAACTGCTATTGCCTTTTACCTTTTGTCCAATGGAAAGTGAGTACACAACATGCTATTGGTTAAAGTATGATTCACCCTAACTTTAACATGGGCAAAGTGCCAAGCTTGGAAATGTGCACAGGTCAGTGGTAAGTAATCCATGCTCCGCAGTTATCTAATTTTGTAGTGTAACTTGGTTTACTTTCCATGAGCCTATAGCAAATCCAAGGTTGTGTTGGTAAATACTGTGGTTTGTGATTTAATCATTGTGTTCATTTGTGGTGTCTGTTGCACAGGCCTGGCACTTTGCCCATGTTGAAGTTAGGGAGAATCATACTTTACCATTCACCTTTCCTAGGATTCAGCTCTTGCCATGAATTACGACTCCTCAAAGTCAGGACGTTGATCCAAATTAAAAGGGTTTCTGCCGCGGCAGGTGATCTTATTTCCAGTTCTTATAAAACTATACTCTCTTTCCAGAATTCCACTATATGCTGGCGTTATCATCACCATAGCTGATACTTTTACATTCCTTCTACTTGATAAGTATGGGCTCAGGAAGCTCGAAGTATTTTTTGGATTCCTTATAACTGTAATGGCTGTGACGTTCGGGTATGAGGTAAGTGTAAAGGCGGTGACAGACTGGCACGTAAGCGATGCGTCTGGAAGCATTCAACCAATCAGGGAGGCGGTAACACGGACCGAAACACCTACCGAAGAATCTGATTGGCGGAACACCTGCAGGACGCGCTGCATAGGCGCCAGTCTGTCACCGGCTTTAGGTTGTTGGAGTGGTGCAGAGGAAACATCTTGTGCCTGTCATATATTTTCTGAGTAGCTTGAGATGGCCTCTTCCATACTTACTAATACTTGGTCCAATAACGCTATGGCTTCGGCCTTGACGGAAAAATCTAATACAAATACAATACGAGATGAAGTGTAAGGTCTAGGAGGACATTTTCTGATATTTTCCAGTATATAGTGGTTGCGCCGGACCAGGTTGAAGTTCTAAAAGGCATGTTTATACCAAATTGCCAAGACTGTGGACCAAAACAACTGCTACAGGGTGTCGGAATCATTGGTGCTATCATCATGCCGCATAATATTTATTTACACTCGGCCTTGGTGAAGGTGAGTACCTTAGTTATGCTCTTCATCTGATAATTATACTCTGATAGTTGATAGTTATACTCTTCATCTGCTAGTTATACTCTGGTAGTTATACTCTTCATCTGATAGAGGGTTTTCTCCAGTCACTCGGCTTGCCTCATGCTGTACATTAAATTCACCGGTTATTGTGTCTGTAGAGCCAGTAATGTCATATTTAGCACTTGCCCCCCCCCCCCGTACTGAAGCTGTTTCCAATTTTTCAATTGCAGTAGTCATACTGTTAGTGTTAACCTGTGTTCTTTGTCTCCATTTCAGTCTCGTGATATCGATCGCTCCAAAAAGTCCAAAATCTCCGAGGCGAACTTTTATTACTTCATTGAAGCTGGGCTGGCTCTGTTTGTTTCATTCCTAATAAATGTTTTTGTTACGTCGGTGTTTGCTGAGGGTTTCTATGGGAAAAATACGACAGATATCGTAAGTTTCAAACGTATAACGTTTCTTTCTGTCACATGATTTTCAAAATGCTCGCCGTGGTCAGTTCAATGACATCTATTTCTATGGGCGATATCTGTGTTTACTATTTGACCAATTATTCAATTCTTTTCAGTACAATAGCTGTATAGCTGCTGGGAATGTACACGCTAGCGTTTTTAATGAAACCAAAGCTGAAGTTGATATTTATAAAGGGGTAAGTGCCTGTTGAGACGAGCCATTGTTCGTCACACGCTGTTGAGAATGAGCCTGTTGTATGTACAGATCAATACCAACATTTTGAATAAAAAGCTTCATGGGTATCAGATGGGTCCCACATATTGAGGTACTGGTTGGCAGTGGCATTGTTAATGCACTACTTTATGTATGAGGTTTTGTATCTCGCTACGGGCGACGTAACCTTTGACCTTTAGGTAACATCGTGTATCCATGCTCGAAAGACTGTTCAAATCTGTTTGAATGGTCTATACATGATAGCTTGCATTTTCTGACCATTTCTTGTAGGGTGTTTTCTTAGGTTGCCAGTTTGGTGCTGCCTCGATGTATATATGGGCCGTTGGTATTTTAGCGGCTGGACAGAGTTCAACTATGACTGGCACGTATGCTGGCCAGTTCGCGATGGAGGTATGTAAAAGGTCTCTATGCTCGGGTCGGACCTTAGCCTAAAGTACAGCTGAAGTTCGACTTTGTCTTTGCTTCAAACATTGAGAAAAGTCGGACTTTAATGAAAGTGTGGCTGATGTCCGACCCAAGCATACAGCCCTAAGTCTCTTTCCTTGCGCTCAGATTGCCTGTATTTGCAAACAAATAATCATATAATCAGAGTGGAGTAAGATTTTGAGCTCACGACCATTATCAAAGCATCACAGTTGGTCACTATTTGACAGAGATTCTTCTAAATTGGTCCAAAGATGCCCCTGTGGGAATACCACATAAGAGACAAATATGTATTAAAACTTATCTATCTCTGTGACTCCAGGGTTTCTTGAATCTCAAATGGGCAAGATGGCAGCGTGTCTTGCTGACACGGTCAATCGCCATCATGCCGACCATCCTCGTCACCATATTCTCCGGGATCAGTCACCTGACCAAGATGAACGACCTGCTGAACGTTCTGATGAGTCTACAGCTTCCATTCGCGTTGGTGCCTATCTTGACGTTTACGAGTTCCAGTGCTATCATGGGAGATTTCAAAAATGGACTGTAAGTATTCCATCTTTATCCAGTGTGACTTCATCTGAATGTAGATCCTGATTTCTGTACTGTTAACCCTCGCATTGCTGAGGCCAATTTTATCAAAAATGAAAAAAATATGATGTAAAAATCTTAAGCCCAACAGTATGCGTCAGGTTTTGTATCTCACAACGGCCGACATAACCTTTATATTCATGCTCGAAAGACTAGTTCAAATCTATCTATTTGAATGGTCGAAGTTACCAATTAGGCATGGAGAGTGTTGCTACACATAAAAGAATGAGTTGAAGCAGGTTACCTTACCTGATAAAGGGTTAGTCACGCTATAAGTCTGGGTGATTCTATTTCTTTCTTTATCTCCTGGTGTCATCTCAGTACATTTAGGCTCATTTTCCGTGCGACTTCCGACTAGTTTTGTGGTGGAGGGTCACATATCATTAACGATGGCACCAATTTTTCATTCCTCCATCTCCCATGATGATTATCAGCGGTGCCCTCTCCACACTTGTAATCGGCATCAACATGTTCTTTGTTGTTACATACATATCCGAGCTTCCATCCCACTGGGCTATTTATCTGACGATGGCCATTATAGTGGGTTTTTACTTGGCATTCGTCATATACTTGGTAAGAGTTGCTAGCTTGCATAAATTCATCCCGTACTTTTGAAGAAGTAGCACTGTGCATTTGACAAGTCACTTATTCATGGTTGGGCTATCTGGCGGACCATGGATTAGGTCATGCCTTGTTTCTGAATATCTTCTAGTAAGATTTGTTGCAGTGAATGTCTGTGGGCACAACTTGCAGTCAGTATTCATCATTTCAAGGAGGAGCACTCACAGTCGTTTTTTTTTTTTAACTCCGTGAATGATATATGAATCTTTTTTCAGACACTGTTCAGCCTTTACTTCCATGGAGTCAAGTGCCTTCAGTGCTCAGTAAGTATTGGGATCCTGTTTGAAAGATTCACATTGGTGGTTTACCGTCAATCTAGAACTATTAAAGAGGAACTGACCCCTTCAAATATAATGACTATTTTTGCTGTTCCAAATGGGTTTGACACCACTCTATGACTGGCCAAAATTTGGTGAAAAAATCTCAGCTCATTTTCAAACTACACACAAAAATGTATTTCTCAGAATTCAAATTTCCCGCTTAATTAGTGATGTCATACCTAGAACCATTTCTATAGTCATCCATTGTAAAATGTACCAAATCTTTATCCTGGAGAGCCTGTCAAGCGCACTTTCTGACTCAAAGTGTTGGATTTAGGAGGAAAAGTCCAAAGTAAACACTAACTGCCACAGGAAGGGTATTGTTATTCAACAGACTATCGAGATTGACTAAGATATCGAAATCTCTAAATATGGTATTTTAAATTATTTCTGAATTTTCACCTGAATTTCAGGTGTAAAGATCCCCACATGGCTAACTTATTGATTTTCAATCACGGCAACGTGGTTGACATTAGAAATATATTCTGTCCAGCTGTCTTTGATACAGATATAGCACATTTTGCAATGGTCACTGTATTGTAATGGTTCTCTGAATGACATCACTAATTGAGCGGGAAATTTGAATTCGAAAATTACATTTTTGTGTTTATTTCGAAAATGGGTGGAGATTTTCAAATCAAACTGTTGTGAGTCCTGAAGTGACATCAAAAGGCATTTTGAGGTGTAGGTAGCCAGTTTGGCTGGCAAAGTGGTCAGTTCCCCTTTAAAGGGCAGTAAAAAATGACACTTAAGAATCATTTCGTGGCCCATGAAATTCACAATTTCAAAATTACAAATTTCGACGTTCCCCGTACTTTAGTCGATTACATCCCTAGATACGTCTAGATTTGCTGTTGGCCGTGTTGTAAATGCTATTCGAAGGCAGCAAAGCCACGGCAGTTTTGCAAGTAGGCTCTTAGTTGGCAATAAATTCATGATGTTAATACATGTACTGTAATAGATTAAAGATGGCGACGTTTGATTCTCTTGACTGGCAAAATCAGCTCGCTTTAAGCTTAATCTTGCCGATTATTATTCCAGATATTCGTGTCGAAGTCAGTTGCTGTGCCGTATGAGTTACAGACTGATGAGTTAAGTTCGCCAGAAGTCACGGAGTATGGAACATCGGAAATTCAGGACAGTCCCAATTGATAATGGATGAATTAACCCGCTTCAAAGACATTCCATTGAATGGAGGATTTTCGGCCCGATGGGGAAAAAACTGGCAGTGTTCCTACATGTATTGTAATCCAAGAGTGAACCTCATGCGTTGTATCAATCACCAATTACAATAATGGTATAAGTAACTACCTGACATGTTTTTCCTCCACCAATGACTATGTGGAAAAATGCACTGTGATACAAGTTGCAATCAAAAATACATGTATATACCATGGTCTCGGACTCAGCTACTTCTAAAAGAAGAAATCAAAGGCTGGTATTGGACGACGATTTGCTGTTGAATGAACTGTAAATTTTGTAACGTGAAAACTCTGTCCCTAAAACGAATGATGATACAACCCCCCCCCCCCCCCCCCNCCCCCCCCCCCCCCCCCCCCCGTTCAATTACAGACCCAGATCCAGGTTTTGGGGAGGGGGCAACTACTCATTCATTAGGGCCTACATGTAGCCCCACCATAGAAAACAGGCAGTGGTCTTGCAGAAAACATTCAAAATCAAGGTATACCTTTGCAGAATATCGGGCTGTGGTATCCTGCTTGTGAATCTGCCTCTGCCTGCAAGTTAACCCAATAGACCCCATGCTGCCCTAAACTGCCCTGCCGTGAGCCGCCAAGAAGACCACGCCCACTTTTTGACAAAAATCCCCATCACCTCTAATGCAGCAATGAAAATCGCCAATTACTGCCGAGAGTGCCACAATCCGCCATGTCTCCAGACGCCAATACCGCCATAAACCGCCTTGACTCATTATACTGTTCTCTATTCAGCTTATTGCAGTGGCATTTCAGGGCGGTGAAAGGTACAGATGGAAAGTTGAAAAAAATATGATATGATATCGATATGATTAAAGGCCTTTATTTTCAGTGATTTACTGACTCACATTTGAGCAATTTCCATTCGTCTGTGATCATTTTAGAGAAGAATTACATTGTATTTCTGAGTCCCATTATCTGCAGTGTTCAGCAAAGGTGATGGATTAAATAGTATTTTATTCTATTTATGTCTCTTAGATGTATTATTTGCAGTGGGTACAGGTGAATGGAGGAATCCAACCATGATCAACACATATCGTAGTCAGTTGTGTCCAAAATCTTAGCGATGACAATGTTTTTCTGTGACCATCAAAAGTTGTAAATGTCATTAAAAAATCTGCCTTTACATCTCCATATAAATATTGTAAGTTCATCAATATTTTCTGCTATCCAGCTGACAGTTTATTCGGCTGTGATGAGAACCTACGGGCCATTATTCAAAAAGGGTGATCGTCGCGCGATTAAGACTTAGACACGTGTTACTTCATATGCACACACTTCCGCCATGCATTTGACGAAATTACACGCATCTAAGTCTTAAAGCCCCACAGTATTGAATTTTACGATATTTTCAAAAAGTTAGGAGAGTGCACATAGAGGTCCCATAGCCTGGTGAAGGTCCCCAAAATGCTTGCCTGATACGCACTTCACAGAATCAAGGCCTAGTTTTCAGCACACATTGGAAAAAACTGCAGGGAGAGCTCTAGGCCCGTATTCAATAAGGGTGATCATCGCACGTTTACGGGTGTTTTGGCCTAATCAGCGTACAAATTCTGCATTACACAGGTTAAAGGCCTANAATCAAACCATGATCGACACATATCGTAGTCAGTTGTGTCCAAAATCTTAGCGATGACAATGTTTTTCTGTGACCATCAAAACTTGTAAAGGTCATTAAAAAATCTGCCTTTACATCTCCATATAAATATTGTAAGTTCATCAATATTTTCTGTTATCCAGCTGACATTTATTCAGCTGTAATGAGAGACTACGGGCCATTATAAAAAGGGTGATCATCGTGCGATTAAGACTTAGACACGTGTAACTTCATAAATGCACACACTTCCGCCATGCATTTGACGAAATTACACGCATCTAAGTCTTAAACACCCTTTTTGAATACGGCCCATGTACAAATACTGGTCTATTTATATACGTGTGTTCAGTTGATCATTCTGCAGTCACAACTGGGTAAGGGAATATATATTTGTGAGAAATAAAACAAATTATTTTATTGTTAATTAAATGTCTTGATGTCAGTTTCTTTAAGAAATATGACTATCATCAAACCTTTATGCTCACGGCCACCAGTGAGCAAAGAAGAAGCCACAACACAGACTTCACAAAAAAGGGTTCACGAGTGGTATCCTTTGTCCATTTATTCATTTTTTTTCTCAGTTTTCTGATTGTTATTTGCCACCGGTGGACACCGGCGTTTCAGAGTTGGCTGACCCAATTTCTTAAAATCCTGAATTTCTGACTGAAAACCTCCCTATTCTCTATAAACCAGCGCTAGATATTATTCCATCACCCTGCAATGGATACCTCAAGCCCCTGTGTGGGAGAGTATGTCCGTGTGTTGGAGATTGCACTCTTAGCCTATCAGCTGCTGCCACCTAGCGCCAAGCATAAGCATTATCAGATGGTGCCACATTTTGGTTCCTAAAGCCACCGCTAGGGCTAGCTTCTAGCCCCAGCGGTGACTTCAAGAACTAAAACGGTGGTGTATTATTCCCTAGAAACACGGGGATTGTACTCCTCGCCATGGTTGAAAAGGGTGAAAAGTATTTTGCAGGAGTGTGGTCTGAACTACATTTGGTTGGAGCAGAGAATACCAAGCAGCAGCTTCTTAAATGATAAGATTAAGTCAGCGCTGAAGGACCAATTTTTCCAAGCCTGGTATGCACGAGTTAGAGATGAAGAAGTTTTTACATGTTATCGTCAGTACAAGGACAGTATTAGATACGAGAAATACTTAGATATTTTACCTGAGCATCTCAGCAAGGCGCTATTTGAATTCAGATCAGGTTCATTCAAACTTGATGTTAACAAAAGAAGAAACCTAGTTGTACCTAGGAATGAAAGGTACTGTCATTATTGTAATACTGAAAATGATGTTGGTGATGAATTTCACTTCCTTTTTTCCTGTCATCTGTTAAATGATCTTCGAAACCAATTTATACCTTATTATTATCGAGTTAATCCTAACAGGTATAAATTTCAACAGTTGTTGTCCTCAACCAACCAAGACTTGTGGCGGTTAGCCAAGTTTGTCCATAAAGGGTTCAAGTTACTACAAAACCCTCCTTAGACTAGTCGAGTTAGAGTTAGTTTAGAATTACGTTGTTTATGTACAGTGTGCCAGTCATTCGTAAATCATGTTTGTAGACTGTACCTATCTGTGTTTGGAATTTTTATTTTTATAAAAACAAATTCCTCTATGTACCGCTATGTAGTGGTTAGAGTGCAATAAACTCAGTATTCAGTATTCAGTATTCAGTATTCA